>PVJA010008140.1:0-65676 GCA_004027025.1 Myocastor coypus
TTTTTTTTTTTTTTTTATTGGTATAATTCTTTGCATTGAACTAAGAGAAAGTAGTTGTATGCATAGTCCAATATTCCATAATAGCAGTGGGTTATCAGCAGAAATGGCAATATTGGAAGCTATTGACTTGAGCCTTCTATAGCTCAGCATACTAATCTGGTTTTACTTTTTATGCCTCATGGTTAAACTTTTCTGCTTGGTGGTTAAGGCCAAGTTAAAGCAAGACCTATGTAACAAAACATGTAATTTTTGTATCTGACAAGGTCAGTCAAATTCCCTTAGGATTTACCTTAAGACCATGTACAGCGTTTTATAGAACTTATGTCAGTATCAGCCGTTTGGATGAGTCACGACCAATGCTTGACCAGTTTGCTCTCTGTGAAAGCCAGAGAGAATGTTTTCTCTCTAGGTGAGGCTCATTAAGCAACCAATACATTGTGGATCCCTTTCATCTGTGGGCCTATAATCTCCTTGAACAGAAAATTTGGGACACTTTCTCTCTTATGTCCTGAGTTCTCTTATGTCCTGAGTCCTCGCTGACCTTGAGAAGCTATGGCCAAAATATTGGCTTTATTTGTACGCCTTCCTTTTCTCTAACTTTTTGGTTTGGAAACTTAAGTTGCTAACCCTCCAGAAATGTTTATTTTTTAAAAAAAATCTAATAAAAGAGAACAAGAGACAAGGAAAAATGCCATAGGACCGACCTGCTACAATTTTGTATATGCTTAGTTTTCTAAATTTATGTGTAAAAATGTGTAACTTTTTAAAATCACATTCTGTAGGAATTTATTAGAATATCAATGATTGATGGAAAGTGTCAGTTCCATGTTAAGTCTAAGGCATTTGATATTCAGAAAGACATTGAGGTTAAGCTCAACTACCTATGTTATAGTGTGATCGTATCACTAAGTGTGACTTAGTTGTAGGAAAGATCATTCACAAGTTCCAAGCTACATTTTGTCATCTCCAAAGTTTCCTTAAAGATCCAGAACTTCGTGATGGGCATCTATAAACATTTTTTGTGAATTTTAACAAGCCTAAACAGGAACCATTTCACAGTACTTGTGGACAGATACCTGTTGGTCAACTTGCTACACCTGGCTGAATTAAAGAGCATGATGCTGGATGTGGGAGGCCCACCTGAGGATTGTTGCCAGCAGCCTAAAGGCAGAACAGGAGAAGCTGCCAAATTGCTGTTAGGGATGCTGTTCCGAGAAGCTGTTGAAGCTGCTAGAAGCTTCTAGTATTCTTGAGCTGTTCTGCTGGAGGGCCTTGTCATGTTGGCTGTCGCAATGGACTTTGGAGAAGCTCATCTCAATCTTTGATTTCTGGCTCCAGAAGGGTTACGATGATACACTGCCCAGCCTCACGAACTTTGTTGGCTTTCCTGATGGAACTCGACCTTCCTCATTGCTGGAGGAGGAGCTTAGGAACTCACTGTTGCTGAGGATGGCTGTGATATTTTGGGGGGAGCTCTGGTGCTTACCTTGAGCATTGCTTCCTAGCTCCAGTTCAGATCCCTCAGCCTGCTAGCACACATCCTTCATCGTGCTGATGTAGACTTCCCAGCTTCCACCACTGACCTTTGGGCCTTTTCAGCATATATCCACAAGGGGACTTTGTTGTGAGCTCTAGGTCCCAGTTGGACTGGTGAGAGACATTGCTTTGAGCTGTAGACCCTCAGCTGGATTCATTAGTATTTAGTGTGTGGCTAGATTTCCTGCACTTATAATATGTTATTCTTGGTTAATTCGTTAGGAATACAATTACAAAGCATGTCCTGTACTATATTGTTTACCTTGCAGAAACCCTAAATCATAACAGTACTCAAACAATATTGTTCACCTAAGTGCCCATGAGGGACCAGACTGACTGAGTGAACCTAAGCATCACCCATGAGTTCAGGACTACAGGAAGCAGTCATTTGTGAAATAACTTGATACACAGGGTGAGATGCTACATGGGATATGTTAAAGGAAGGTGAGAAAGTGTCTTAGTTTCTTTTTTGTCACTGGGACCTAACACCCAGCACCCACAACCTAAAGGAGGAGAAGTTTCACTCTGCATACAGTTTCAGGGCATTACATCCTTGGCCGGGTGCATCAAGGCTAAACATGATGGTGGGGGATCTGGCAGGGGAGAGCTGCTCATGATGTGGAGGGGGGCAGCAGAAAGAGTGAAGGAGGGGCAGGAGGGGACCAGGAGACAGAGATTAGACGGGGTGTGGGTGTGCAGTGGTTTGTGCTTGCAATCTCAGCTCTTCGAAAGCTGAAAACAGGAGGGTCACTATGAGTCTGATCTGTGTGGTGAGGCCCTATAGACCCAGTACTAAAATACATTAAAAACAATGACAGTAAGAATTCTCTTTGCTGTACAACCTGAACAATAATCGTGTATAGAGGTTAGGGGGATAGCTCTGTGACACAAGTGCCTGCCTGGCAAGTGCAAGGTCATGAGTTTGAACCTCTGTCCCACAAAAAAAAAAGAAAGAAAGAAAGAAAGAAAAGAAAAGAAAATCATGTATAAAAATTGTGTATAGCTGAGCATGGTGGCTTATGCATGGTTCAGTGACCAGCACTCTGAGGGACTAAGACAAGAAGGTACTTTCACGCAAGCCCAGACAATTTAGTGTCTTGGATATACCTACCTCAGAATAAATAAGAAAGAAAGGCTGTGGAATAGCTCGGTGTGAAGGTCTAACTTCAATCCCAAGTACTGCAAAATAAAACCAAAAAGACAAAACCAAAGGCAGTAATGATAACAAACATAAAAAAATTAAAATGCATTCATGGCCCGCAAACAACTAAAATAAATCTTATCCTGTTCTTTGTTCGACATGAATGCACATCCTGTATTTACTCAGAAGTGAAATGGCAAAAGTCTTTCAGCTATTATTATGGCTGGTGCTGGGACTAGGGAAATGGCTTGGTAGTCTAAGCACCTATTTGGCAAGCCCAAGGGCTGGTTGTGATTCTCAAAACCAGGCGTGGAGGGGCACACCTGTAATCCTAGTGTTGTAAAGCTGAGATGGGAGGATTATTATGAGTCTGAGCTGCGTAGTGAGACCCTGTATCAATAAATAATTTTATTTTTTTTAAAAAAGACTGGTACTAATGTTTAAACCTTAGAGTAGAGTAATGTGAACCTGAATGTTCACTGAATGGAATTTCTCTTGCACTTAGGTTAGTTTTGTTTTTATTTTACATTTAGAATTGTTCACTGGAGTCTTTCATTTATTAAAATCCTAGATCATTTACTAAACGTTTTGTTGTTGTTGTTTTGAGGATCCCATCACTCTGCGCAGGCTGCCATGAGCCTTGCTCCTCCCATCTCAGCATCTCAGGTGGTCAGGATTATTGACACACTTCACCATCGCCGGCTCGTATCACAAAATTTTTGAGAACACCTAGCATAGTGCTTGGATTGTTCTGTGTCCCTATAGCAACATCCCTGAGCCTGGTTGCTTTATAAGGAAAAAAGGTATAGTAAGCTCAAAGTTCTGGTGGTGCCAGATATGGTGCCCGAATTTTCCTGGCTCCTGTAAGGTCATCATGGCTATGTGACAAGATTTCTGAAGTCAATATATTGTGTGCAGGGGTACTATTTTGAAAGTAGATGGGACATAGTCTGTAACTGATACTATTTTATTTTCACAATACAACAGAGGTGCTCTCCACTTTGCATTATAAGATTCACTGTGTTTTTTTTAGGATAGAAAAATTCACATGCAGTGAGACAGAAATGCATGTGTATGTGGGCACTTGTGTGTGTCAGCGCATACGAGAGAGTAGTGTGCTGATAAACTGAGCAGCTGACGCTCCAACAACAACACAAAACAAAACAAATCTTATTTGTTGGTTTTCGTAATGTCTCTGGTGCAAATACTCCCACGGTGGCTAATTTTAAATGATCCGTAGCGCAAGCAGCGAGCCGCCTGCACGGATCCCCAGGCACACTCCCTTCAGCTGATGCAACAGTGTGGTTGCCTCTGAGAGTGAGCTAAATGCAAACACGGGGAGCTCTGTGTCGTGGCCTGACAGGTTCTGGGGAGCGCAGACAACCACAGACACATCTCCAGTGATCCCTACCCCTCGGACAAAATCCAAAATCCAAATGCTGAGAAAACTCTAGCGTCATTCTATGGCTGGTCACTCACTTGTCATATACTCATTCATTTACTTACCTAATGTTCATTTACCTTTTGAGGGAGAGAGGAATTATAACAGGGCATTTTGTTTGTTTGTTTGTTTGTTTGTTTGAATTTAGAAATAAGGGTAGGCTATCACTGAACTCAAGTAGTAATGAGTCTGAGGAATGGAAAGTCTAGAATACTATTGATTTCTGAGTGCTAAAACCAAGCGTATGGAACCAGAGAAAGCAGTCAGGTGGTGGGGACTTCCTGCCGGAAGTGACAAGAGGAACAGTGACTTAATGAAGGTGGACATGGGGAGGTCACTCTGATTTTCCACTCCTCAAAGGAAATAAGTAAAGAGAGGACAGAGTACCGAAAGCTAAGGGCAGACTCACATGGTGATGTAATGCACGAACTAAGGAGCAGTCACAGACACGCAAGGTCACGGTGGGCATGGCAGACCCTGAAGGCCTGGTGATGTGGCACTGCGGGTCCCAATGCAAACAGACGGACAGACTTGTATTCGAATGAATCACGTGAACAATTGTGACACGTGAAGAAAACACGTGTTCATACTCAATGAGAAAATCTCAACGTACTCTTTATTTTCATGTTCCTAATGACTAGCAATGTTCAACTTTTTTTCTTAAGTAGACAGTATTTGCTATGTTACTATTTTATTTTCAAAATACCACAGAGGTGCTCTCCATTTTGCGCTGGAAGATTTTTGAAGCTTCTGCTTTTCAGAATGACCTCTATCGAGGCCATTTGCTCACTTTTTCATTGAGCCATTTCTTTTGGATTTTTAAGTTCTTTATATAATCTACACATTAGTTTTTTTTTTTTTTTTATCAGAAGTGGAATTTACCAAATTTTCCCCATTACGTAGATTGCCTCTTCATTGTGTGATTATTTCTTTTGCCATGTAGAAATTTCTTGATTTTTATGCATTTGTATTTGTTGACTCTTAAGATCATCTCCTTTATCACTGGAGTTCTATTTAGAAGGCTGTGCCTTTAAATGTGTCTATGGCTTCGAGTTTCTCCCTCCTATTATCTTCCATGAGTTTCAAAGTTCATACCTTATTTCACTTGCTTGATTTTAGTACTAGGGAAGAGAGGGGATCTCTTTTCTTCTGCAAGTGGATAGCCAGGTCCTCTGGCACCATTTGTTAAAGAGGCTCTCTTTTCTTCAGTGCATGCTTTTGGCCCTTTTGTGAAGCATAAAATAGCTGTAGGCAGATGGGTTGTTTCTGTGTCTTCTGTTCTAGTGTATTGTTTATGTGTTGGTTTTGCACCAGTAGAATGTTGAGTATTTTTAACTATAGCTTTGCGGTATAACTTGTAGTCTAAAATAGTGATGTTCTGGACTGGGGAGATAGCTCAGTGGCTTAAGCTCCTTCCTGGCAAGTACAAGGACCCAAGCTCAGTCTAAGTGGTGGAAGGGCTGTACCATCCTCCAGGTATGGTGCTGCATGCACTCTTATAAGTCCAGCACCAAGGGAGGCTGAGACAGGAAACTCTGAACTGCATAGTGAGGCTCCATATCAAATAAATGAATAAACTTTTTTGGTTTTTAAATAGTGATGTTCTGCTCTTTTTGCTTAGGATTGCTTTGAGCATTCAGGGTATTTTGTGTTGGGTGAAAAATGTTGTCAGTATTTCTTGTTTTGTTTTTGTTTCTTTGTTTTGCTTTTTTCACCAGAAATATGAACTCAGGGCCTTGCACTTGCTGGACAGGCACTGTGCCACTGAGCCATAGCCTCAACCCTGTTGTTGCTGGTGTTTCAACCATTCTTGCCATAAATGTAGAGGCAATAGCACCATATTCATGGCATTGTTTCTCTAATTCAAAGCAAGAAAAGCTTTTCATTTTCTAGTGTCCCTTTCTGTTTCTTTCTTTAGAGCTCTTTACCTTTTATTAGAGAAGTCTTTGAACTCTTTTGTTAGATTGATTCCTCGTCATTTAATTTTTGAGTTATTGTAAATGTGCTTATCTTCTTTTTTTGAAGCTTGGACTTGTAGTAATCTTCCTGTTTTCAGCCTCCTTAGTACTGGGACTATCGTCATGCATCACCACACCCAGACTCCATCTCCAGCTCAACGCACCTGGGGGGCAGGCCCAGCATGGCATGTAGTGTCAGGGATCGAACCCTGGCCCCTGCACTTGCCTAAGCAAGCACTTAGTTCACTGAGCTATCTCTCTGGCCCTTTGTTTTCTTCTTTGTTGGGCATTTTGAAGGGAAGATTTGTGACAATATAATGACGTTTAAAATTTAAACATTCACCAGATTTCTCCATCGCTTCTCATATATATAATTAATGAGTGTAGTTAGTAATTTCTTCAGCTTTTCAGCCAATATCTTTACACAATTTTTGTAACTGATGATGTATTCTAAGTTACTCAATTTTCCTTGAAAATACTCGGCTTGCATCATGTAGTTTGATATTACTAATGAATATTTTGCTTATGGCTTGATCCTATATTTTAAAGTGCTTT
This sequence comes from Myocastor coypus, assembly GCA_004027025.1. NCBI lineage: Eukaryota > Metazoa > Chordata > Mammalia > Rodentia > Myocastoridae > Myocastor > Myocastor coypus. The sequence goes on from PVJA010008140.1 coordinate 6,632, forward strand.
CTTAGGATCAACTTTATGAACAATTATTAGGTCAAAAGACGTGGACAATCTTTGAGGTTTGTTGCACCTTTCAAGAACAATACTCCCTGTGGTTTATTTTAGACTCTTAAGCAATGCCCTGCAATTGATTTGCTCTGTTTTACATAGATTTTTTTTTTTTTTTTTTTTAAAGAAAGCACTGGTTCATTTATGGCTAAATTCCAATAAAAGAATCAGGCTTCAAATTTTCAAGCTGATGAAAGAAAGGCAGAGTCCATACCCCCCACTCCTCTGCTTGTTGCTCTGACAGGTGGCCACAGGGCTCTTGGGGCCTTAGGCACTGTTTCTCTGTGTGACCAGCCTTCACTGACTGTGATTTAAATTAAACTGAAGACAGTTCAGAGAAAACTAAGCCCTAGCTAAAGCAGAAAGAAGAGGTGACGGATGCCACATCAGCCCAGGTGGCAGCAGACCAAGAAGTCTGGAGTTGTTTGTTAACAGCAGCTCTGCTCCCACAGGCGCCTTTGGCACAGGCAACAGACTCGGCAATGTGAGCTGTACATCTGGCCAGGGCTGCGGGCACCCAGGCGTGAAGGTTCAGGCCCATCCAGGTCAAGTCATAAAGAGTTTGCAAATCTGTGCGTCCACGTGAGCCTGTCTGTGAGTAAACAGCATGGAGAGCATTCACTGCTCAATTCGAACCAACCGGGGCATTCACTTTTCTATTCACCCCTGAGTAGTATCCCATTGTTTTGTCATTTGAGGTAACTACAGAGTCATAGGATTGTGCTATCTTACAGTTGTACTGCTCTCAGATTCTTTCTACCCAGTGATTCATGCCAGTGGTTGTGTTTAACATGATCAAAATGCACTGTCAGATACAGGGGACTGATGTATCTTGTGTGTATATGTGTGTGTGTGTGTGTGTGTGTGTGTGTGTGTGTGTGTGTGTAGTTCATTTTTTCTGCAATGTACAGATTTTTATAACTACTACAGCAGCCAAGATACAGAACTAGAGCGCCATCGAATACACTTGCTTCGTGCTCTTCATTCGCAGTCATACCCTTTAGGCTTTCATCCAATCCAGCAGCCCTAGCAGTGATTATTTTGTCTCCTATCTCTGTCTCTGTAACTTTGAGACTCTTAAGCAAATGCAGCTCTATAGTTTGTGACTTTGCAATTGACTGCTTTTCACTCCATACTCTTGAGACCATTCCAAATAGATGCATTATGTGGAATCATTTCCTCTTTTTTGCTGAATACTATTCCACAGTATACATGGTGTGCTTTGGAAGCCTCGTGCTTCATGGTTCACCTGTGAAAGGATTTTTTGAGATGTTTCCTGGTTGTTACTACTACAAATAAACAAAGCTGCTGTGTATACTATTATTTAGATTTTTGTGTCAACATGAATTTTAATTTCTTGGCAATAAACATCCATACATGTGCAATTGCTAAATCAAATGGTAACTGCATTCTTCTTTTTCTTTTTTAAAATCCATTTTTTTCTGAAATGACTATCATTTCCATAAGAACGCACATGAGAAGCTTAGTTTCTCTGTATGCTAATCAGCATTTGGCATTTTCACCTATAGCTTTTTCTTTCTTCTTTGCTATGTGCATTCTAACATAGCTCCGGGACTTCGCTGGCATTTCCTCAGCAGAACTTGCTCAAAAGATATTCCAGAGGTGCCTACCTCTCTCCCCATGCCCATGAACCTTGCACGGACTCCAACAGGTACCTTCCTGTCTCACACCTATTTGCTAACTGGATTTCTTACTTTAAGGTTTCTTAGTATCATCTACATATAATGTCTTTATTCAAGTTATGGTTGGCATGTATTTTCTCCTCGACTACCACTGGCCTTTTCATACTCTATTCAGCTGAGAAATGGCTTCAATTTTGGAGAAGCCGGTCTACATTCTGTTTGGTGAACCATGTCCCACCAAGCAATAAGGGCTCAAGATATTTTGCCTGTATTAACTTCTCAAAGAGTCATAGTACCATGTGATCTGTTTTAAGCGAATTATTGTATCTTACAATACGTAAATTGAGGGGTTATGGAATATCGATATGCAATTTACTGGGAGATTTAGTTCTACATTAATTTTCTGTTACACTTTAAAAAATGAGTTGCCTATGCCTATTGATGGTCATCTGCTTTACTCTTTAACCTTTCTTCTGGTGTCGCCTGGCACCATCGAATGCTCAGCATTAGCATGGTTGCATATGTAGAAATCATGGTGTTTCTTTTTTACTCTTCTTTTTCAGAATTGTTCCAACTATTTTAACCCCTTTATATTTTCACATACAATTCTATGTACGACGATGTCTGTAAGAAACTTTCATGGAACTGTGGTAGGATTTACATTAGATGAGTGTGTCAATCTGGAGAAATTTCATAATTGTACTACATTAAATTTCCCTCAACCATGATACTTATTTATTAAAATCTTTTCAAACTTGTCTTTCACTAGCATCTTGCCACTTCAACACTGCAGCTCTCCTCTGTGTCCTTTTTTTAGCAAGACACCTGAGTACAGGAAAACTTAGGTGATTGAAAATTATTTTCAAATTTGTTTTTCACAAGTTTCATTCCTGTATTAAGCAATAGAGTAGGTTTTGATGAGTTGTTCTCATGTTATATGATGTTGCTAAAGTCACTTATTAGTACAAATGGATTTGCATACTATTAGAGATTTTCTCTGTCAACCATAATGTTATCTGCAAATAGAATTGATTATATTTGTTTCTTCTTTTGTATATTCTCTCTCTCTCTCACTCTCTCTCCCACTCTCCCTCCCTCATTCCCTCCCCTCTTTCTCTCCCCGTCTCTGAACTTCTAGTAGCATTTTGATAAGCAAGAATTAAGACTGATAGTCATTTCCTCATTCTTTGTCTTAGTAACAGGGTATTCAACTATCATTTTTGAAGCATGATATTGGCTGGAGTTTTGCTCTTAAACAAACTAAATAAGTTTCTATTTATTCCTAATATTTTTGAAAGCTTTTAAAAAAAATCTTTGATGATGTTGATTTTATTTTGCCAAATAGTTTTTCTACATTGTTTTCTATAAACAATTTGAATTTTCTTCTATCATTGTTTATGCTGATTACACTAAATAATTTCAAATAAGCTTTCCACTCTTGGAATGAGCATTATTTGATAAATTGTTAGGTCTGTTTGCATATTGTGGAAGTTACTAATATGTGTTAAGAAGCTTTTCATCTGTATTTCTGTAGGAAATGGATGTATTGAATTGTTTTATTTTGAGGGATATCAGGATAATCCTGGCTTTATAAAATGAATGGAAAATATTACTTCTTTTCCTATTCAGTGTAAACTACTTCTTAATTCTTTAAAGTTTCACTACAATTTTCTAGATAAAATACCACACACCTTTTTGGGGGGAAGGTTTTAAATTATGTATTCAATTTTGCTAATAGTGAGAGGACTGATTAGAGAAAGGTCTTCATACTGGAAGAGTGGAGTAGTCTCCCCCCACCCCCCAAGAACTATTACATTTCATGCAGTTTATCAAATTTACTTATTTATGTACTTACTTATTTATTTTTGTGGTGCCTGGGATAAAACTAGGGACCCAGTGCACGCTAGGTAGGTGCTCATCCCACTGAGCTATTTCCCCAGCCCTATCAAGTTTACATATGCAGCTTGTGCATGGCATCTTCCTATTTTTAAAATTTATTTATTTTTAATGATTTTATGTTATACATCTGATGCCTTCAAAGCCTTTAGGGATTCCTCTTATGTTACTACTGAATAGTTGTAATTTGTGTCTTTTATTTACTTTGTCAGACTTGCTAGGGTTGTTCCAATCCCATTGTTTTATTCATTCATTTATTTTTAAAGAACAAGTACCTTTGGTTATAAAAATGTGGTGGTGTTTGTGTTTTCAGCTTCCTTGATTTTTTTAAACTTTATTTATTTATTTATTTATTTATTTATTTATTTATTAAGGCTGGCTCAGCCTGCCTTGGAGGTGAGGATAGAACCACGATCCCTGCAGTTGCCTAAGCTTTCCTAAGGCGCTTTAAACCACTGAGCTATCTTGCTGGCGCCCTTCCATGATTGTTAGTCATCTCATTATTGCTTTCTTCCATCTGCTGACTTTGAATTAATTTTAGTTTCCTGTTACAACAACTTCCTTGGGTTACTAAATGGTAAGTGGTTTTTTTTTTTTTTTTTAATTTATGTAGTCAGAATGTAATGCATCAAAATAAGCAAAATCATTGTATCACTTTGTGTAGCTACCTACTTATTTATATCTCTCATCAAAAATGATTTCTTGGAGTTTAACTTATTACACAGCTGGAGTGATTTCCCTTTGTTCCTTTTGTTCTGCTTGCCATAGGTACACTTGGTTGCTCACCTCCATAATGTGCTGGAAATGATCAACAAGACGGCATATTCTTAGAATTCCTAGGCTCTTTGGATCTGAAAGCTAACTGGAGCATTGCAAGGCAAGATGCCTTGTGTTGGCTTTAGTTTTTCTTTCCTGAATATAAAACCACAATGTCCCATGCCCTTGGCTGTTTCTAGCTTCTGCTGTAGTACTTTAACATGTGGCTTTCTTCTTCATTGTCTCTTGGTAACCAAAGCATTGCTCTGACTCCAGACTCGGCCCTCATTCCAGGAAGGAAGCAGATGAAAGTGACGAGAAATAAAAGAGGTGTCATCTATTCCAGGAAAGCAAACGTTCCCGGAAATTCCCAGTTGACTTTCACTGACATTTCCCTGGCCATAATTGTGTCACCCAAACTACAAAGAATGGGTGAAAAATATTGTTTTCTCTTTTTATCTCAGCACATTGCCACTTGGAACAAAAGCAGTGCTAGTTAGGCACAGAAGTGGGGAGTGGGTTTTGACAGAGGAACTAGGAATCTCTGCTACACTAATTCAAACCTCCCTTGGCATCAGCAGGCACAAACTGATCAGGGCCCCTGTGCAAAGGGAGACATTTCCCAAGCTGCTTTGGAGAGACTGAGACTGGGATCAGGGACACCAGGACCCTGAGGCTCCATGACATCCTCTACTTCCATGGGCAGCATTGGCTGATCTCATTCACTGGTTCTCTGTGTATCTGGGTTCTGTATAGTATTTTCAGGTCCCTGAGCAGTACAAATGCCACATTTTCATGCTTTAATGCCATGTATTAAGTCTAGGAAAGGTTGCTTTTATTTCAGTCCTAGATCACTTACTGCATGTATAATAGGATATCTAAGCGCATCCTTGCAGGACCATTGGATAAGGAAGTCCATCTTCACCACCTGCCCTGGGTACATAGCTCTCATTTCTGCATATTGCATTGCATGTAAAAACATTTTCTCTATAATGTGTTCATCGCAGAGACCACAGATCACACACAGGAAGACAATAGCAAGCAAACAAACAGAACTCACAGTCAACCTTTGTTCCATTTACACTATTTAAAGTTTTGTGGTCAGGCCTGATAACCTATCTGCATTAAAAATGTTTCCTTTGGTCAACATGGTAGCTTTTGTGAATATTTTTTAAAAGAGAAGAAAAGAAGTTTGTGCACGTAGCATAGCAAAATCCTTTTCTAAAGGCCCTATAAATACTTTTGCATTCCTGGTGCTGCCTGGAAATGTAGCTCTTCTGAGCTGCACGGTCGGCTATTTCTCCGAAGCTAGAGTAGTCATTCAAAAATAGTTTCACTCAATTTAACTGCCTATTGAACCCTCTAAATTACAGATATTAAGCCTTTGGTTTCACAACAAACTTAATGAACAGTTCTGACAATCTATAAGCAAGGCCACTGGAAATTCATGGGCCAGATGGAATCACAGATTACACCATTTTCCTACTGGCCTGCAATCTTCTGGCACCTGGATCGACATTCCAGGGATACACATTATGTCTGGTGCAATAAATCCTGCCCCTGATGGCTGAATGTGTGCTTTATCCAGCTAAAAGCAAGCAGAGAAAATGCCTTCTAATTTCACTCCCAAACCCTTAAAACATCAGGGTGGACTTCAGCCTACTGATAGTCAGATTGCAAGGTGAACTAAGGAGACTGTCCTTTTCACTTTCAGTTATTTGCATTAGCAAGCCATGCCTGGAGCATGATTTAAGGGGATATTCAGCTAGGGGAGAAGAGGAACTATGGGGAGACACAAGGAGAAGGGGAAATAACAGGACAAAAATGAGGCCTGGGGACACAGGAGGTATAAGATGAACAGAGAAACCCATGCATTGGCAAAGGGAAAGACAAGGTCGTTTGAAGGTCAAGATGTTCCCCTCAGGCATCTCTTTGGTACTCACTGGAACACCAGCTCTACTCTACTGGTCCCAGTATTTTTCCTTTATGGTGACCTGAAGGAATATGGTGAAATGTGAAGTTCTTTCCCAAGGCATGCAAAGTGTTTCTAGTGTCTGTGTCATAGCTGGCTGGACAAGGCTGGACAGGGTGACAGAGGATGAATTTCCTCATTCTGAATACCTGTATACTGCACCTGTATGGACCTTGTGCCTGATAAACATCTTTTTTTTTTTTCTTTTTTCTTTTTTCTCTTTGTCTTTTTGAGACAGGGTCCCGCTATGCAGTTCAGGCTGGCCTTGAGCTCACTTTTGTAGCCCAGACTGGTCTCGAACTCACAGCGATCCTCCTGCCTCAGTCTTCCAAGTACAGGGGCTACAGGCATGTGCCACCGTGCTTGGTTGATAAACATCTATTTTCAAAGAATATCTGTCACTTTTCTCTCCTCCCACCTTATACTCACCAGGCTATATTCCACTTGTGTCTTCCTAAAAGTACACAGAAAGCTTTGCTCCGTAGGGAAAAGTTGAGTGAATTTACTTGCATATCTCTGTGTCCACAGGACATCTGGAAAGGAACAAAACCTCAACAACTTTTGGTCAATTAAATGCACACTCTAGTGGTCTAGAAAGAGTAGAATGATTACCCTAGGATAATCAGGAAACCTCTAGAACATGGACATTATGGTTATTTTTTGATGGCCTCCTAAAGCTCTTGGGATCACAGAGTGCACCTTAGTTGGTGCTGGATAGGGGCTGAGAGCCCACGTGGTGTTAAGAGTTGGGGCCTGGTTAGGAGAGGCAGGCCAAGGTGGGGGTGGCACAGAGGTCATGTCCTTGTGTGGCTCCTCCCTCATCTCTGCGGCCTGTCTTCCCTGTCAGGAGCTACTGCCCTCCCTTGGGCCCTTCTCCACGCCACCTTTCCATTCAGCCAGCCCACTGTGGATGGAAATGTGAACCAATAAACTGTCATCCTTTGGGTGCCAGCATCAGGAGCTGTGTGTGTCTCCATGATGAGGAAAGTGACTTAAACAACAGAGTTTCATTTAAAGGAAAAACAAAAACAAACAAACAAACAAACAAACAAAAAAACAGCAAGTCAGAAAAGAGCCAGAAGAAGCTTCAACAATGCAAGTGCAGGCTGGCTTTCTGTTCTCCCACAGAACTCTGCTTTGCCCCTTTGCCTTATCAAGAGGGGTCAACCTGAGAGGAGGCAAGGTGCCAGTCTCCTGGCTGCTCCGGGATACAGTCTGCTTGGTGAGAGGTGGAGAAAATTCCATAACGTTATGCATTCCACACAGAACTTGCTGTTAGAAACTGGTTGGGACATGGTTTTGTATTAGAGGCTAAGTCTGTCAGAGAAAAGAAAATTCAGCTACTTTATTTCATAGATGGGTGAAGTGAAGGGGTAAGGTCTGAATGGGCTCCCCCACGTCAAATGGCTGGGTGGCCACCTGGGCCTTTGATCCCCTGCAAATTCTAAAACCCAGGAAATGACATATAAGTGCCATTTCCATGTTCTAAAGAATTAATGGAAATCTGAATTCTCTTATCTACTAAGCTCCAAAATAGCTAAAATTAAGGTGTATTGTATAAAGGGGCAGGCTGTTACTTCTTTACTTTGGACTGAAATGGCACAGAGACACAATTTATATTTAGTTTGGTTATTTTCTCAGGGGCTGGTAAGCAAAGAGGTGCCGAGGGTACTTCAGTTGTGATTGATGTACTTTACCACTTGCAAATGGCCATTCTTTGGTGTCGTAGGTTGTCTTTCAAAATTGCAATCTTCAAAGTTGAAAAGAAAGAAGAGAATAGTTTGGTGGAAAATAAAGTCACCTGTGTCAAACAGGAATCTCTCTGTTCTGTAGCCCTCTGCAGTGACAAGAGGACCCCAAAGGGCGACATCTCAGCCTCTTCTTCCTCTTGTACCTCTTCCTCTCCCGCCAGCCCTTCAGCACCTGTGGCCTGGGGAAGAAAGCAGCCCCTATGGGGTGAGGAGCCAGGAAATGAGGGTGGCTCTTTATCTCAGCACAGAAGGAGTGACCGAAAATGTGATGAATGATTAGATTAAAAATTTATTACGGAAAATTGTTACAGTAAAAGATGTCTTGCCGGGGCCCGGCAGGATGGCTCAGTGGTCTAAAGCGCCTGCTTAGGAAAGCTTAGGCGGCTGCAGGAACCATGGTTCGATCCCTGGCACCACATGCTGCACCAGCCCTGCCCTCAGGGCAGGCTGAGCGGCCATGAAAATAAACAAACAAAAGTTCTGAAATAAGAAAAAAACAAAGACGTCTTTCCGTGAATCTCTCCTGGGAGAGCCACTTCTCCCGTACTTCTCATCATATTTCAAGGCAGCTCTGGATGTCTTCTTTCATGACTGTCTTGATTGATGTATTGTGATCAAAAATACAGTGAACACTACCGCCAAGCGTCGTTTCAAAGAATCGCGGGCTGGCGAAACCTGTCACCGTGTCCCCACCCATCAGATTCTGCGGGAGACTTCAGGCTCTTCCTCCACGTCAAAATGGTCACTACAGGGAAGCATTTTGAATCCATTCAGGACATGGAGGCAGCCAGGACGATACAACCGCAGACACAAAGAGGGCCCTGGAGCTTCTGAAGAAAGTGCAAAGGGTGATGGGAAGAGTGAGTTCAAAGTTAGAAGGTAATTAAAAAAAAAAAAAAAAAAAACTTTATTTATTTATGTTATGGCCGGCTCAGCATGCCCCCTGGGAGTGGGGCTGGCACAGCATATGGTGCCAGGAACCGAACCAGGGTCCATGAGATTGCCTAACCAGGAGCTTTAGACCACTGAGTTATCTCACTGGCCTCTAGAAAGTACGTTTTGATGGGAATTTATGGCCATGAATCTTACTTAGAATAGCTGTAAAAGAGATTTAAGCACTGATCATGTTTTCCAATCCCACTGTGAATGCTAATGAGTCAATAACTCATGCTCACACAGTGCCTGCCTCTCCTGTTGGGTGCTTTTGAATTGCTATTTCATTTATTCGTTACAAAATCTTACGATGGACACGTAATCCCCACTTTATAACTTTTGCACATGGAGAATGAGCAGGGATGTGGGCAGATAGCACTCATTTCCAGGGTCCCCCAATTAGTGTACCCTTGCTAGACCTCAGGGCCACACCCTTGTGCCTGCCAGGGGAGTAGCAGATAATGCTACTGGGATGACACCACAGTGCTTCCAAGTTCAAACCCGCCGCTCATGGCCTTCGTGCTCTGAGCCAATAATAGTCTGGTGGAAGTGGGTTTGAAAGGGACCCTCCACACTCACGCCACTCACTTCTATCCCCTCCCCTCCCCTTCTCTCCTCTCCCCTCCCCTCTCCCTTCCCCTCCCCTGCCCTGCTTTTCCAGTCTATGTCTTCTCCCTCCTCTTCTCTCTCTTTCCTCACTCTTCCTTCCCAATCCTGGGAATCAAATCTAGGACCTTTGCACTGAGCTACACCTCCAAACATTTTTATTTCAAGATAAGAGCTTTGTAACTTGCCTAGGCTGCCTTTGAACTTCTGCTGTAGCTTTGTCTCTTCTCCTGGCTCTGCCTTCCAGAGTGCTGGGACTACAGGTGTGCTCCAGCAGCCTGGCAACTTTGTTAATAATGATGACCACATTGGTGGAATCCTTAGATGCAGAACTTGAAGGTAGGGAGACACCACTGAATGTCAAAGACATTTCTGTTCCTCAAAATAACAAGTAGCAGATCACTTCTCTTACTTTTGACCTTACCTTTTGCGTCTGAGAGATGCGTCACTGTGCTAACGTTTGGGAAAGCTGGAGCCACTAACTGCAGTGTCCGCAAGGACTCCCGTCACCTGAGACACAGGTGGGCAGACTACGTGATTTGCATGGACCTACTAAAGGAACCCTGCCTCTATCCTCCCGTCTGCTTCCCAGTTGGGTATTTTCTTTTGTTCCAAGTGAATCATGCATTTTCAGAAAAACTGAACTACAAGAACTACCAGAAACTGGCAGAAAGGTAGAACTCGGAGCAGAGTTGATGGTGCCCCTGTCAGACTGATTAAACAAGGCTGTCCAGGAACTAAATCTACTGGTTGCACACTTAGGCAACGAAAGTAATGCATTAGAACGCCACTTGAGGGTTTCCTTTAAAAATATAATTCGGGAATCAGCAGAAGCCTCTAAAAATGTCGGTGCCACATTCCATACAGACACTGGATTAAAAGACAAACTAGTCCACACAGTGCCTCAGCCTCCTTCTCATTCCTGGGCGCACTAACTTATTTTTAAGTGCATTTTACTTTAAGAGGATTTCTGAACCTATTTTGTTTTCCCGAAATCTGCTGCAAAGTAGCTTGAAATCAAGCCTCAGAAATAGTTTTAATATATTGACTCTTCTGGGTGTTCCTCCTTCGCGCCTACCATCCAACTTTTATTTAGAATCTAGCATTTGCAGATGAAGACGTGAAGATCGTTGCCTTCAGGGTAAAGAGTGATGAAGAGGTCGTGTGGAAGCTGAGGGGAATTCGCTTTTCTTCTGGAACTGCAAGACTTCAGTCCCGGGATGTGCGTCAGGAGATGGCGTCTCAGGGAAACGCGGGACAGGGCTGCCGCGAGGAGCTCGGCAGCTTCCCACCGTTCTCTATTTTGCCCTCGTGGCGTTTTATCAAGTTCTGCATTTCTGAGCCTGTTTCCTTTCTTTCCTGATTCTCTTCTGTGTAAGTCAGTAATGAGGGGCTCACATGCCAAACAAAGTGCTGACCAAAGCAGTGCACTGTCTGTTTGGAGACGAACTTGGAAGATTTATCAATTAGCAAAGTATTTTGTGACCCTCTGGTGGGAAAGCTGTCTCCCAGCGGCTTGTTTTATAATACTGAGATAAAAGGGTTGCCAGCCCGCTTACCGTAGAGAACAATTCCCGCTGACCGAAGGGAAAAAGTCAGATATGAGCAGGCTGCTGACCAGAGAATTTAGGGGAATCACGGCACCCCTCGGACCCATTACTTTTGTCTGATGGTGAGGTTTTCTTTCGGAGACATTTACAGAGAGCAACATCTTATAGGATTTTACCTCTAGACAGAACTGGCCGGCTTGTTGTTCATTAGATCGATTCCTAAACAGCTATTCACATATTTAAGAACAAGACCATGAATAGAAAAGAAAAGTTTAAAAAAAAAAAAAAGACTATGCATTCCCAATGTGTAATTTCTCTAGGGCTTTAAGGATAGGTTATACTCTTGATCTGATTTTCTTAAAATAATTAGCAAGCTAAACATCAAACCATTGATGAGAATTTGTCTTGCTCTGCACTTCTGTGCTTCTTTATTAGTTTGTGTGTTTGTGATCCATCATAATTATGTTCTTTTTGATTTTTAATTTTTTTTTTATTTTTGGCTGACTCAACCCACCCTGAGAGCAGGGCTGGCCCAGCGTGCAGTGCCGGGGATCGAACCGCGGTCCCCTGTATCTGCCTAAGCTTGCCTAGGCAGGTGCTTTAGACCCCTGAGCTATCTCACCAGCCCCAATTATGTTCATCTTGAGGAATAGGTTCTTAGAGAATTGAGATACATACACACGTCATCTTGCTCCTGTCTACTTCCCCTGCTCCTTCCTTCTGGGCTCCCTGTATCCTCAATCCCTTTCCCATCTCTGCCTACTCTACCTCTTGGTTTCCTATCATCCATCTTTATTTTGCTTTTTTAGACTCCTTCCACTCAGGTTTCTCACACAAGAGAAACCATGTGACCCTTGACTTTCTACATCTGATTTGTTTTATTAAATGTGGTCTCACAGTGCATCAATTTCCATACAAATGATTTGGTTTGAAACATGGGTAATGTTAGAATACGCTGCGCCACTGTTGTCATTGGACTTCCCACACATACCTGAGTGACCTTGCTCAGGAAGGAGTGAGGGTTGCTTTGAAAGAAGGAGCTCAGGGAAAAGGAGGGGTGGGACTTAATGCACAGCCTGGAGCTGCAGGGGTGGGAGGAGGGGCGATCCAGCTCTGAGTCCTCCCTTACATTCATGCCTAATTATTGCTACACAACGCTTTTTCACTCAAACATGGAATCTATCCAAGCACCTATTGGCTGTAAAGAGAGTGGCCAGTGGCTTGTGGCCATATAATTATTATGGATCAGTTCTGTTGACATCTTAATCCCTGGCTAAAGGTTACCTATGACATTCTGAACTCACATACAGCATTCAAGTTTCTGGAACAGTGAGTGCTTGCTTATTTTGTACAAATTTTGCCATCTGTTGAAGACCAAGTCATAAATGTTATTTGATTCTCCTCAAGTGTACACATAAGCAAGGCTTTGCTGGTAAAGTAGGCTTGCCCTCTGAGACATTCTAAGACGTGTGGGGAACAGGCTGATAGCGTCTATCCTGGAAGCCTTACTTTGGAGGCCATGACAGGGCATGAATTGAGAACCACTTGAATTTTTAGTGATCATTTCCTCTTCTTTGACTTTTACAACATACGCCAGGAAATGAAATTATCTGCGCCTCAAACAACATTTCTCATTAATCTTTCAGGTGAACTTGGGCCTTGCTACTTGTTTTAGTCTTTCTGATGCAAAAGACAGACTGTGCCTTTAATTTTTTATATACATCTCCATGCACTGTTTTGTCAAAGATGTAAAATAAATTTTCCTTGTCCAACTTCTATGGCTGAGAAGAATGTATCTTTTCTTTGTGTGTTTTTGTATTTATATGGGGAAAAAAATGGAATGTCAGGGATGAAAGCTAGAAAAGCCAGGTATATAAACCCTGAAAAATAGATTCTTTTCTGAAAGGGACAAAGGGTGAGCATGTATAGTAAGATTCCCAAGGTTTGCCTCAGGGGACTCCCCCCCCCACACACACACACACGCACAAGCAAAGCTGATTTTAGTGAGACATAGACTGTCAACATGGTGAATTTATCTTCCATTTCTTACAGAGAGCTACTAAGCCAAAAAGATTTTTTTAAATCTCGAAGACTTCTCAGTGTCTTTTTAAGATTAGAAGCAAAGCACAAATAGTTTTCTCTTGCATTTCTATATCAATCGTGATGTTAATCCTGATACACCAACTTCATTGGATTAAGGAACACCTAGAGATTCACACAGCACTTGATGTGCTGTGTCTGGCTGGGTAATGGAGGGCTGGGCTCGGTTCCTCCCCTACTTCTCTGATGCTCTCCCACAGCCTGCTTCCTGGCCCCCATGAACTGGGCAGCCTTGCTACCCCACACCCTTCTACCATGATGCTGTTGCCATGGAATAGCCAAGCCTGGACTGAGTCTGGTGAAATCATGAGCCACATCAGGCCTCTCTCCTTTGATTCATGAGTATTAGGTATTGTGAGTGACCGAGCAAAGACAAAGCTGACTGCTGCACAAGGGGAAGTAGTGAGGACCAGGATGAGTGAGGGTTCTTTTATTTATAGTGTCGGAGGGCATTGACCTGCCTCCCTTCCAAGCCTTGGTAGGCGTGGGGAGCACAAAAGCGAAAGGTTCTGAAACATGGAAGGAAGCATCCAACAGCCAAATGGGAACATGCTGCGCCTCTTCATTGCTATTTTTCCATTCTTTTCCTTTTGCAGCTGAAAGATCCAGGCTTCTTTCCCCACCAAATGAGACAGAGGGAGGGGGACAGAGAGAGAGAAAGAGACAGAGAGAGAGAGAGAGAGAGAGAGAGAGAGAGAGAAAGAGAAAGAGAGTCTTCTTTTTTCCTTTATCCAGCACACACACACACACCAGCTGCATAACATTTTGCCCTTCACGTTTGTGCCTGTTTTACTGAGTTCCATTCACTGCACATCCCTGCATTCTTCCCTGTTGTACATCACCCAACTCCTATAGGCAATGCTTGGCTTCGGTCCTGTTTCATAGCAAGGCTCTTCGTATATTAAAAATTTTTAGAGTTTAGAACTTCTCCTCCTCTTTTTTTTTATTCTTTATTATTCTACAATAATGCCCATCTTGCAGTGAATCCTTTATTTTAGGCATTTTCTTTCCCTCTTGTATGTTAGAGGCACCATTTTTTCCCATGAGTTGTGATTTTTAGGGCAGAAAAAGAAAGAGTTCTACACATGAAACCTCCACAGGAAAAGATATCATGAATATTATCTCCATTAGATCTTGCTTTGTTTTTGCAGAGGGAAGAGAAATGGAGCAGATAGAAGAATGCCCCAGAAAACACTAACTTAAAAAGCTTGCAAAGCTTTGGATCAATGAAAGCATCAGAAATATTTCCCAGGGCTCGGTGGGGAGGTAAATATTGGGTATTGAACCCGGGTCCTTTGCAATGAGCTGTCTCAACTTTTAAGACAGAGTCTCACTATAGCCCAAGCTGAGGTTTGATTTGTGAGCCTCTTGCTTCCGGCCCCCACAGTTCTGCATTACAGGGTTGTGACACCATGTCTACATCTTTCTTTTAGAGATCAAATAAAAAAATTAAAAAAGCAAGTGAGTTTATTAATACAGTTATATTACTACAAAGTTTATAATATTAAATAAAATAATAAATATATAAATTCCATATGAAATATATGAAGAAAGCCCATTAATGCAACAAGCCCATTATTGCTAGCTAAAGTATCAATCCTTCAGTATCAAATGCAAAGACAGTGTTAATATTTTAAATGTTTGGCCATTTTCTACAATTTCCTTCACCACGAACATTCACTAACCTATTCTACATCTCTCAAATGTTATTTGCTCTTCTTGATCTCAGCAGAAACTCAAATTTTCAGAGAAATTATACCTGTTTTTTTTTTTTTTTTTTTTTTTTTTAACAACTGAAAAAGTCTGTATTTTCTTGTAGTCTCCAAAGCACATTATGTAATAGCTTCATGTCTTCAACTATGGCGGAAATTGATAGATGACTCAAAGCACGCTGAAGTTTTCTTAATGTGTTTCTTTTTTATCTTCAGAATTTTCATTCTTAAAAAAGTAGTTACAAAATCCTCTGTGAGATTATACACTAGAGAAGATGAGAATGACCCACATGTAGTTTCCCAGAATGCTTTATTGCCAGGAAAACCCATGTGATAGAGCTTAGCCAATCAGAATCAGTCTCTTCGGAATCTGAATGTCATCATAGAAGCGTAAAAAAAGTCACAGAAGGAAGAGTTGTTTTGGCACTATGGCAGCGGTAGCAACAGCAGTGTCCAGAGCCCCAAATGGGAGAAGTTCAGCAGTAGCTGTTCTGGACCCTGGTGAACAGCTCCACTCAAGGAGAGCCAGAAACCTTTGTGTTCTTTGTCTATGGAAAGAGCAGCTGTGCTCTCACCTGCCAGGATCCTCAGGGTCATTTATGCTGTGACTCTGTCTGAGCCTTCACTCTGTGATATCATCTATTTCATCAATATGTTGCTTTAGCCCTATGGTATTATCGTTAACTACACTTTATTCAGTTGCCTGTTTTCATTAAATCAGCACACAGACTATGAAAACTGTAAGTGCGACACCATCCAGGACATTGCTAAGTCTTCCCAATGATGCTTTGAAGTGAGAATTTGTGTTCCCTCATCTATGTAAGAAGAAATTCAAGCACAGAAAGGACACATAATTCACTAAAGTCAGTTGCTTAGCACTTATTATTGCTTAAACATTATTGTCAAGCGTCAGCTTCGTTTCACAAAGGGAAGGCATCTCAAGAAAGTCATGATTAGCAGGTTTTACTGGATTTGAAAGATAAGTTAGATAATTAAGTAAAAAAAAAAAAAAGAAGCTCTGTGATCCAAAGCAAGACAGAGGTTAAAGGTGCCTTAGGCCGCATGCCTACCTTCTCTACTATGCAGAATGACAGGGCAGGAAGGAGGGTGCGAAGTGTGAGTGCTGGTGAATACATGGAGCTTGTGCTTGTGTGAGAGGCTGGGCACAAACCATGCTTCAGTGACTTCTGAACCACTGGCACGAGATACCTAGGGTTCCATGAGGATTTGTTTCTGCCGCTAGCAGCACCGGGTGATCTATTAAAACCACAGCATCTCCTTATGATTGGTGTTAAAAAGCTCACCGATTGTATGAGCCGAAATTTAACAAATATATTTTAAGTGAATCCTTTTGAAAATAGTACCTGCTTTTTCACAAGCAGTGTGATAAAGTATTACAGTGTGATGTATTTTCTTGCCATTTTCTCATAAAGATCCCACTGAGCCTAAGAAATGATGGGCGATAAGCGTGCTGCAACAGAATTATGGATTTTGTAGCTGAAAGAAAACAGAAGTGGCCTAGATTTGAAACTTCCAGTAACTGTCCGAAACCCTGCTGTTCTCAGGATTTGACTGATAGTCCCTTTGAAGAGGCTACATCCCTAGAAGGATGTCTAGGCTAGCCATTATGGGCACTGTAATAACATATCATAACTACTTGAAGAGTGTCTTGCACTCTGTCACTCTTTCAGATTTCCACAAATGTGTCAGTTAATCAAAGGACGCTGCATCCAGCTTTCGAATACCTGTCCCCAAAGACACCGGGCTCGTGGTAGTTAAGAGTGCCTTTCTTTAACTGCACTCATTTGCTGGGACAGTAACAACAAAGGACTTTGGGCTGAGTCATTTAAACTACTAAACTTCATTCACACTTCCGGTCCTGGAGACTGGGTGGTGAAAGTTAAGACGTGACAGTTGATTGCTCCAGAGCTGTGTGGGACGTTCTCCGGGCTCTCTCCCGCGTGCTGCTGGCTGGCTGGCCCTCTTCGGTGCACCTTACCTTGTAGGACTCTTGTGTCAGTCTCTTCCTTCATCTTCGCCTGCTGCTGTGCTTTCTCTCCCTGTGCGCGTGTGTGCGTCCAAATCGTCCCTTTTCCCAAAGACATTGGTCAGATTGGATCAAACCCCCACACCGCTTCATATAATATGACTTTAAATAATCCTGCGTGCAATGATCACTTTCTTAAAGTCACAGTCTGAGGTGCAAAGGCAGCTAGGATGTCAAAATATGAATTGGAAGGGAACAAAATGCAACTCATAAAGGCGACATAGTCTCCCTTCTTTGCCCCTTCTTCCACCGCAATCTGTAACTAGACTTCTTTTCCCATTTTCTGTTTACCTCAGTATAGAAAACTCACAGCACTGCTAAAGTTAAATTCCTTTCACGCTTCTTTCAAAAGCTCCCTAGAAAATTACAGAATGATGTGAAGGTACCCTTTTTTCCACATTTATTTATGAATTTAAGTATTTATTATCACTGGCTACTTTTAATTCTTTCTCTCGAAAAACTGCTAAGCTCTTGCAAGTGGCAAATACCATGTAATTTATTGCGTCTTAGAAGGTATCTATTAGCCTGTCAGATCCACAGTTTTGGGGCTCAGAAATAATATTAGTGTCCCATCAGCTTATATTACACATGTGCTGTCAGATTGGAGATGGGTGAGGGAGCAAGCAGAAGGCAAGGAAAAAGAGAAAAAAAAATTTTTTTTAAATACACAAACTGTTTCTTAAGCTGGAACTAAAGAAGTCGCTGGACATATGTTCCTTTGGAACATTTTGCATCTCAATTGGGAAGGTGGCTGCATTACAAATGAACACAGATATATTTAGCACAAAGAAGCTCCTCCTGTACACGGAGCCTTCCACAGGACTGCAGCAAAGACATTAGAGTGGGTTAGGAGGCAGCTGTGTTGTACCTATGGGCCTGCTGATCACATTTGATTGCTAACTGATTTCGGGTTTCTCCTGGCATTTGTGGACCTGGACTCTTCAAAGGAATCTGTATAAGGCAGGGAGCATTGTCACAGACTCATAAAAGCAGCAAGTGGAAATCGTGACGGGATGATTTCAGCCAATCTGAGAGGTCTCCCTGCTCTGGGGTCCCCTCTGCGTCCATGAGGCTTTCTTAGCAAATGTAAGAGGTAAGGAGTCTTAGCCCGTCAAGCACTCATCAACTGTGGGCAACACTTCCCTAAGTACTGTAGGCTTAGAAAGTAACTTCTTTGGAATCACTGGAAGGAAGTGAATTTCCAGCAAGTTTTCCTTTAGATGCCAGGGATTTCCATGAGGCCACAAACGGTGTCCTACATGATGCAGTATCCTTAGCAATTCAGCCACATTTGAGATATATTGGTTTCATAACAAAACACTGTCTTGAAGAAATCATTGGGCATAGAAATGCCTGGATACAAAGATGGATGTGTAGACGAATGAATGTATAAATAAATCCAGTCATATTTCCTAAGAAATATGTTGCCTAGATTTAACAGACTTTTAATAATAAGGATGGATGTACCTGATTTTCTATATAATTAAATTGAAGCCAAATATCCACCAGGAACCCTTTTCTAAAGGCTGAAACAGAAAACACTTTTAGGTATTTAAAAACTGGGTATTTATGTCTGGCCTTCTGGTCTTCTATGGAGGTACCCTCAATAGTTGGGATTTCTTGATTAACATTTTCTTTCTTTTTTTTGCAGAACCGAGGATTGAACTTGGGCCCTTGCACTTGCCAGGCAAGTGCTTATTCTACTGAGCTATCTCTCCAGCTCTAATAGTTGGAATTTCTAACAAGAAAGAGGGATGAGCAAGGGAAAGATAGACAGGGAGAGGGTGAAGAATAAGAAAGTTTTCTGTAAAGGGAGGAACAGAAAGAAAATATAGGAAAGAAAGAAGTCAAATGAAGGAAATAGAAAGGGAAGCAAGTAAGGAAAGAGGGAGAAAAGAGGACAGGAAGGCGAGAGAGAGAGAACAAGGAAGGGAGGGAGGGAGCAAGGAAGGGGAGGAGGGAAGGAAGGAAGGAAGAAAGAAGCTTAGAATAGGACTAAGACACTGTAGCATTTTTAGATGTATTAGTGTATGTGATCTTAGCTTTATTTACTCATATTTATACTGCTTAATTTTAGAGTTTTGGAAACTATCAGCATACAAAAATAATACTGATTCATTTTTATTAATATAAAGTAATCCACTGTTGGTAGGTAGTAGTATCTCCATAGATACCATCATAAAAACAATTGATATCTCACCACTGTATTCTAGAATTGTACATTCTCAAGCTCTGCAAAGTTGTAAAGCAACCATTTTTCTATCTTCATAAAAATGTGCATCCTGAGTTCTCAAGAGGGTGTTATTTGTATCCAGCAGAAGAAGAGAGATGCTGAGAATATCATTGATAACAAAGAAGTGAATATAGTGTATAGCATTTCAAATTAATATAAAGACCAATAGCTGGAGACAGCCAGGCACTTATACCAGGCACACTTATACCAGCTGATTTATACTAGCTGGTTCTGCTTCCTCACAGCCTGCAACTGTAGTGTTTTTTTTTTTTTTTTTTTTGGTTTTGTTTGTTTGTTTTTTCAGGTTTTTTTTTTTGTTTGTTTGTTTGGTTTTTTTTTTGTTTTTTGTCTCTAAGCCAGGCCTGCAAAGTTTGTGCCTCTACCACGTAGCTCACAGAACTGGCATTTCCATTATATTCCGACTGCACAGTAGAGAATCTGCACTTAACTCAAGAATAATGCAATTCAAAAAAAAAAAAAATACAAGATTAACTTCAATTTGCCTTAATTTTACAAACTAAACGCCAGATTTATAAGTGCAGAGGCAGCCTGTGGGAACTGAAGAACCAACAGACTTTGAAGCTGCGAGTGGTGATTGATTTCCGCTGTGCATAGATTGATTTCTCCTCTCTTTTTAATTGAGAAAAGGTGTTTTTGTTTATGCTTGGGATGGGAAGGGTTGTAGCTTCCTGTGGTCATAGTTAATACGTAAAAGCAAGTAGAACTTTGCCTGCTCACTACAAATCACTAGTGACTTCAGGCCTTCTGGTTGGATGGTCTGTGTCATCATCTCTTGGGTGAAATTTCTTTGGAAATGCTGGCTTGGAGCATTCCACAGCAGGTAGCTGCGGTATGATAAGGCTGCATTACATTCCGACAGGCAGATGTCGGCACAAGGATGAGCACGTGCTCCTATTGACGACAGGATACAACTTCGTCCTGCAAATTTTTACTCTTAGGATTCTGTTCTTCAAAAAGGTGTTAGAAACACCAAGTGTAAGTGGAGTCCAAGTGAAAGGACACAGGTGAAAAATGATAAAGAACAAGGTGCTGAGGAACTGCTAGCTGTTCTTCAACAAGGGAGACAGTGCCTATGCCGTAATGGTGCTAGGACCTTGGGTTGGGCTGGTTTGGAAGTAGCTCTATGAAGAATCAGCTAAGAGATGAAAGCTGTTCAGAGATTCAATGACAGTGCCAGGACTACTGGGACCATTTTTTCTGTTCCTTCCTAAACATGAATTTATGAAAATAAATGTTCATGACTAGTTCTAAGCCCTTAATCAAGTGCAAGAAAGGCCACAAAGTCAATGAGCATATTAAATTCAGACATAAAGCTGATTATTTTGAGGTTTTTTGATCACTTTAGCTTGTCAGCCCTTCTATCTCCGTACACAATAAATAGATTTTTGTGTATGCTCTAGCCGTACTATACCGATATTAGAAAGTTCAATCCCTTTATATGGTTTGTGATTAGCGACATGTTTATGTTTATTGAAATCCTTCTTCGTGCCTCCCCTTTTCCTAATTATCTGTATTATCTCCCTTGATTTTCTTTTCCTTTGTGTTGATTATGACCTATAAACCATTTCATTTTCCTGTAGAGTTTTTACAGTCCTCATATTAGCCACTTTACCTTCTTCAAGAATAAGACATAGCTATACTTTGTGCTTTTCATTCTTGATGAAAAGACTTTTTATCAATGATAATTTTCTTTAATGGTGAAATATATGCTTTTATGCTTTCTAAAAGTATAAAGTAGGATGCAACATTGACTTTTGTTTTATTCTATATTTAGATATTTTTCCTTTTTTTTTTTTTTTTTGTATTTTAGGGAAGAGTCTACAGGGTGTTCAAGGTCTTACTACTAGATTGGACTCATAGTGATCCACCTGTTTACAGCCTCCCAAGAGCTGCGATTATGGATGTGTGCCACCATACCCAGTCTCAATTATTATCTCAGTACACTCCAGGGACAGGGCAGCAAGGCAGGCCCTGGGATCGAATCCCTGGCCCCTGCACCTGCTTGAAGGCACTTTAATCTGCTGCGTTATTTGGCTGGCCCAAAGTAGCTCACTGATTTTCTTTCTTTTTTTGTGGGTACCAGGGATTGAACTGAGGGCCCTACATTGCCAATCAGGTACTTTTTCTACTGAGCTATCTCCTTGGCTCTTGACTGTATTTATTACAGGGCCTACAGGGTCTCACTACACAGATTGGACTCATAGTGATTCTCCTGCTTTCAGCTTCCCAAGCACTGGGATTACAGGCATGTGCCACCACGCCCAGTCTCAATCACTGTCTCAGTGAATCCCTGGGGCAGGGCCTGCACAGCACTCTAGCAATCATCATTGACTTTTCATATTAACATTTTATTCAAGTTTTGAAATTTTAAAAATATTACTTGAAATGTCTTTTCACATTTTGCCATGATGTGCTACTCCTGCTAAATTTTGCGTAAAAATACAATTTCAGTAATCAGCTGATTTTATCTTAGCCTACTTTAAAAAGAGTAGCTTCTTGGAGCCAGGGAGATAGCTCTGTGGCACAAGTGCCTGCCTGGCAAGTGCAAGGTCATGAGTTCCAACCCTGGTCCCACACACAAAAAAAGACAAAGTGGAGACAGGAACCATAACTAAAAACTGCACTTCTATAAAAATGTTAGTTTCTCATATTTGTCAGTATTAGACAGCTAGCATCTATTTGTTACTCATATTAGTTGAGTTGTCTTTTTATCTCATTTTGTTCAAAATTTGAAACAATCTCTTTGTTTCTTTTGTGGCTGAGTAACATACATTTTGTTGCCTAGTGAAATTAGCCAGTCAGCTTTTCAGAATTTCCAGCAGTTCTCTTCTTCTTGCTCTAGGATGTTAACAGGTGTTTTTAACAAACAACTTAACCTTTGTGGTTTGATATGACAGAGGTTCATCTCTGTCCCATGTGAAAGGTATGAGGTAGACAGCCAGCCTGGGCTGGAGCTGTGGTTTAGAACAGTTTGCTCAGCGGCCTCCACTCTTCCCATCTCCTGCTCTGGATGTTTCTCTGAGATGTTTTCAATTACAAATCATTTATTTCCTTGATTTTTACTTGACACAGGGTCTCACTAGACAGTTCAGACTCATAGTAATCCTCTTGTCTCAGCCTTCCCGTTGCTGGGATTACAAGCGTGCGCCACCACGCCTGGTTTCTGGGCTGTCACATCATGCAGGACTGGGGGTGGAACTTGGGTTCTTGTGCTTGCCAGAGAGGCACTTAGACAGCTGAGCTATCTCCCCAGTTCTAAAAGTTATTTTTAGGATTAAAAATATGTCATCCTTTTGAAGTTCGAAATGGTTCTTTTATTTTAGTTTTCTGGGTCTTGGTACGATAATGCAAGAAATATTTGAACATTATTATCTTTAGAACTCTGCATTAATTTTCCGGTGTCTTGTTTTTGGTGAGTAGTCTTGACTTTAATCTCAGTCTTGTAATTCTCAACAAGAGTATCTGATTATAACATCTTTTTATATAGAAATCAGTGTGTGTAGGTATGTGTGTATGTGTGTCCTACATATTCTTTGAGAAGCTAGACATTTTGCTTGATACTTCCAGAGTTTAGCATATTTTTGGCACACTGGAACACTTAATTAAGATCTGTGTCAATGATCCCTTTTAGTTGTTATGAGGAAAGACCTGAGCAAAATGACTTACTGAGGAAAATGTTTGCTTTTGCTTATGTTTTCAGATGTTTCAGTCCATTGTCAGCTGGCTTATTTGCTTTTAGGCTTCTGGTAAGGTAGAAGCATCAGGACAGAAGTATCATGGTGGAAGGGTGTGGCAGAGGCCAACTGCTCACCTCTAGGGTAATTAGAAAACAGAAAGTAGAAGATAAAATGTACTCTTCACAAGCTTGGCCCAGTGACAAACTTCCTGGCCCTGTACCGCACCTCTGAATTTCCATTCAATTATTAACTCACTTATGGGGAAGGCCAGAGTCCTCAAGGACCAGTTTTCTCTCAAGGCCTCACCTCTGAGCCCTGACCTTTAGTGATTTGACTCTCAATAGATGTGTCTTTGGGGGAGAAACTCTGTATTTGAATCATGGCAGTTTCTGAACAAGAAAATAAATAAGAGCCCATAAGCAGATTTCAGTACAATTTCAACTCACACCAAGATACATGCAAAGGTGCTAGGGAGGACAATTTTTGTTTGAAAAGCAATTTGAGAATGTTTAAAAGATTAAAATGGCATTAAGTAGTTTTCCACTAGCAAGTCTCGGAAGGCAATTGGTAAACTGCTGCTATTAAATTGTAGGAGTGCAAAACATCATAGACTCAGACTATAGACTGCAACCAACCCTGGCTGGAAGCCGTTATCAGCTGTTCAGTGTTGTTGCCGGTTCCTTATTAATCCTTTAAAGGAGCAGGTTAAAAACAAGACCAAAGGCTTGTGTTATATAAAATGATTTCCGAGTCTCAGCTATGCCAACATTTCACTCCACATCACATGGACACCAAAAGATGTTTACTTCCAAAGTGATTATGCCATGAAGCGTGTATGGTCATAGAGTACCAAGTAGATCTTGGGTATAGTTTTACATGTCTTCCTTCTTTTTAAAATTATTTTTGGCTTCTCATGCATCAACCATAGTGATAAAGGGCTTTAAGGGTAAAAGAACAATCTTCTGCATGATTTCCAGTTATGACTTATTGATCAAAAATGACCTGAGATGCCACCCTTAAAGCATTTACTGCAAGTAAGAGTGTCTTGGGGACTTTTCTGATTGCTGAGACGAAGTGCCCAATACCCAAAGTTAAAGGGGGGAATGATTTCCTTCATCTCTTGGTTTGTAGAGGTTTTAGTCCATGTCAGTTGGCTCCAAGGAAGAGGGCACAGCAGATGGGCATCATAGAGGAGAAACAGTTCATGTCAGGCTGAGGGCAATCAAAGCAGCAAAGTAGAAGCAGCAGCAGCAGCAGCAACAAAGCCTGACTTTGTGTTTCACCCAGTTATATGTCCTTCAGCCAGTGCCACTCACACCCTGGCAGGCCAATGGTAATCCCAGCTTCACACACCCTACATCTAACCACCTCAAAAAAAAAAAAAAAAAAAAAAAAAAAAAAGAAGTATATCTGCATGAACTTTTGGAGCGACATCCAGACGCATGCCATGTCTTAGTTACTCATTGCTGAGACAAAATACCTGATACCCAGATTTAAATGGAAGAAGGTTTATTTAGCTCACAGTTTATAGAGGTTTCAGTCCATAATCTGCTGGCCACAAGGCAGGGCGGCTCACGGCAGAGGAGCAACAGTTCATGGCAACAGACCAAAAGCAACAGGGGCAAGCTGCCAGGCAAGCCTCGTTCTGTCTCCTATACCACGCAGGCTACGGTCCCCTAGGCTGAGTCTGGCACTCCCGCCCTTAATCCCAGCATTAGATGGTGAGCCAACCACAAGCTCTAGATTCCACCATCTCTGGAAAGCCTCCCCCACCCATGACTGAGTGAAGCTTTGGGAGTCACCCAGACAAAGACCATAATAAGCCACAGCAAGGTGACCTTGACATGAGCTCGAACTCTCCTCCTGCGCCCGTCTAGAGGCACGAATGTCTTTCTCAGTCAGAGTGTGACAGTGCAGCTTTCACACTAACTAACAATGGCAGGGATCACTTTTAAAACTCCTAGCGCATTGATACAAATTTCGTGCAACCGCAGCACAAAATAATGAAATATATTTTCTCTCAAGTACTGAAAAAGAGAGCAATGCCCAGAAAACCTTAGACGTTCAAAATGGAACTTCTAAAGTGAAGTCCACAAGCTAAACGGAGCCTCAGGGCATTAAAAGGTGATTTCTGTTTCCACAGTGGATGGAAATGGAATGGGTGGGTAATTCTGCATGATTGCTGATGGTCACATGACTCCGTTATAATGAGGATTCACTGGATGGCTCCGTGCACAGCAGTCCTGGGAATATTTTCCTCATGGAGCAGTTATTTTCAGGAGGAACAGAGGAAATCCTAGAAAAGAGACATTAAGCATGTAAAAAGGATATGATTTTAATTCAATTTAATTTTTTATTTTAGTTTTTCTGTGTTTAGGGCAAGGTCTGCAAGGTCTCACTACGAAGATTGGACTTGCAGTGATTCTCCTGCTTTCAGCCTCCCCAGCTCTGGGATTACAGGCACATACCACCATGCCTAGTCTCAATCGCCATCTCAGCACACCCCGCAGGCAGGGCCAGCACTGCACGCTGCAGATCCAACCCCAGCCACTGCACTCTGCCTACATAGGTGCTTTCATCTGTTGAGATGTCAGGCTGGCCCATGATTTCAATTTTAAAAATAAAATACTATGTTCATTGAAGAGAACATCAAAATATATATAAATATAAAGAAGACAATTCAACCATCTTCATCTTGGAAATAGGAGCTATTGATACGTTAATTTCTGGATATGCATTTATACAATATAGCTGTGTATCCAAGATATGTTTAGATTTTCAGTTTAGATTCATGCCATGGGCATTTTCTGTGTGTGTACAGCAGAAGGCTTGGCGTACAGGATGAGGAGGAGTGTGCATAGCCGTTACTGCAGTTTAGACCTAAAATCTCCCCCAAAGGCTCAGGTGGGGCCTGGTAGGAAGGAGCAGGTCAGCAAAGGCATGTCGTGGAGCGGCACATTCTTGTCATGGGCTCTTCCCTGTCTCTTGGCTTCCTGGCCACCATAGGCAGAGCCTCTTCTCCTCCACCATGCCCTCCACTGGGCCCTTGCTACCTTGGAGCTCGCTGCTCATGGAGTGAAGCTGGGAACCAAAGAAACATCTCTTCCTCTATCTAAAATTATAGCTGTCAGTAGTGTCACCGAGACAAAGTTACTAGGACACCCCTGTACCCCAATGTGAGTGGTGTCCTTTACCACCTGGATTCAGGTATCCAACCCACTGAAGAACTATCTTGAAAAAGCATATCTGATTTTTAAATTTGGTATGAACTTAAAAGCCGAGCCATGGGCAGTTACATAGGTGTAAAATATATTATCGATCAACTATGAGTAAACATTTCTGGTAACCAAGTAACATTGGCAATGCCTGTGAGAATGAGAATGGGAACTAAGGATCCCCTGGAAAGTCTTAGCAGTTCCATGGGTGTGCTTAGGAGGAAGCTGCCCACTCATGGACACAGGGAGCAGCAGACACTTCAATGGAGAAACTACCTCAGCAGGCAGAGCTGCATCTCCCCGTGGGCAGAGCAGATTGGCCCAGCGGGATGAAAACGACAGTAGGCTGTGGGAACACCCTCAGTAGTTACCTTGAGTTGACAAAAATACAGAAAGAACCCCTCTGCGTAAGACAGGAGGTGAGGTGAAGAGTGAGTGTGTAGATTTTAGATCTTTTGCTACACAACTCCAGTGTTGCCTTCTTTGCTTGCTTTGTACAAATGGGAATGTTTTATTTTCCCCTTTTGCTGCCTGGAACCATGGGAAGCTCTGCCGAGGGTGCTGATGGGATGTAATAGGAGAAAAGGGCTCTGCGTTGGTGTTGCTGCTTGTCTGGAAGGCTTCTGGCTTTCCTGGAGCTGGAACTGAATCCTGCAGTGGGCACAGTAGGTCCTGGATACCCTGTAGGTGTGCTGCGGTGTTTCAGTCCCTAGTCAGCAGCCCTCCAGGGATGGGTTTGTACTTTTGCACTAAAGCTCAGAGGAGCATTTTCTACACATCTCCAAAAGCAGGCTTTCAGCCTTATGTGCTCAAGAAGCAACACCATAACTTCTCTGTCATCCAGTGTTGCCGAAGCTGGGCACTTTCAGAAATACCTGTTTCCCACCCTGGGGGAGGGAAGTGCACATGTTCTCACTCTGTGTCAGCATCAGGATGACTGGTTTTCCTTTTATCTGCTATTTTTTTTAACTACAGGGCCCACAGTGTCTCACTACACAGGACTCACACTGATTCTCCTATTTTCAGCCTCCCAAGAGCTGGGATTACAGGTGCATACCACCAAACCCAGTCTCAATTGCCATCCCAGCGCCCCCTTTGGATGGGGCCAGCATAGCACACCAAGGATTGAGGCCATCTAAGCAGGCACTTTAACCTGCTGAGCTATCTGGCTGGCCCCGAATTCTCACTTCTTAAGTACTGCATAACTTAGTTTTCTGTTATATTTAATATGTCTTTACCTCCACCCAAGTTATCATGTAGTTTCTCTCTGCTTTTGGAGTCTTCATGAACATGGTGAGTTACCAAAGATTCAGGTACAAATGCAAGGAAAGTAGATAAAAGTAAAACACACATGGAAACAGAGGAGGAGACAACAAATTTATCACTTCTTATGACACAACAAGAAGAGAAAAGCACTGCAGAGTGTCGGTCGGTGTGGTGGCTCACATGGGAGCCCACAGTCTAACAGCTTCTATATAAAGATAACCCAGTTTAAGCTGAGTGAGTGAGAGCCAGGGAGGAAGTAGCTGCCGGCCTTGCCTAGGGGAAGGCTGTCCCTGGGGGGCCCTGAGAGGGTGACTGAGATGGGCATGGTGGTGCGCACCTGTAACCCCAGTGCACGTGAGGCTGAACACAGGCGGATCACTATCCATCTGGTCTGTGTCATGAGACCCTGTACTAAATACAAAAAATAAAAGTGAGACTATATCATTGTATAATACATTATTACTGAAAAAGAAATGAATAGATTTCACTCACTATCTTTGATTATAACTGAAAATATGAGAAATCTTAGCTCATGAATTGAGTGCACATAGTCTTTCAAATAAATTATAGTTTTTGGCTCATGAGCATTGCTGTGCTATGAATGTTTTGTTACAAAAGGGAAGAAAAGTAACGTCTGAAGGCCAGTTGTGAGTTGAATTTAGTGAGCAAAAATAGACAAGGTGTGATCAAAAAAATGTGGCCCATGTTTAAATTTAAGAAAACAGCATTACAGTCAGTGACACATTGTTATTAATCTGCTTGTCCCATCATTCTTGCTACTTCCTGCAGCAGTTCTGAAAGTCCTCCATGCTGGCCACCCTTGATGCTGCTGTCCTGATTGCTTCAGTATCACAAAGTCATTGAAAAAGTTGACCTCCCATGGTCATTTTGACGTGGGGGGAAGATGCAGAAGTGACACGGTGCCCGGTCTAGTGAGTAAGGTGGATGAAGACACACTGTGTGTGCATTGGGAAGAAATTGCCATTACTGTTTCATCAAGGAGGGGGTGATCAAAAATACCATGGATGTTTAAAGTTTTAAAAGCATTACAGAAAAGAAACTTTTCTCAAATCCCTCTCAATATGATCCCCCTTGACTTGAATACTTATTCAGTCATTCTTGGCAATGTCCCCTTAGTGGGGCTTAGTCACTTTCTATCCCTGGAACAAAATACCCAGAAATTTCAGCTTGAGGGAGAAGACTTTTTGGCTCACAGTTTCAGTCCATGATGTCCAGTACCAAAGGAGAGATGAGACAGGAGAACAACCTGGAAGAGAGAAATAGCTCATGTCAGGGCAGTGAGGAAGCAGAGAGCCAAAGGAAGAGCCAGCAGCCACTCCAATTCTGCCCCCAGTGACCTGCCACTTCTAAAGGGGCCCAATCTCCAAGCTTCCATGGGACAAACTTCTGTGGGACATTTTTTAGCTAACCCATAATAGAATTTAATAGTTTTTTTTTTTTTTTTAACAATAACACTACCATCATTTTTTATCATCCTTTGGATAATCAAGAGGATATATACAGGGAAGGGAGCCAAGGAGGAGGTAGCTGCTGGCCTCACCTAGGGGAGAGCTGCTCTCCAGGGAGGATGGTGCTCCTTGAGTTCCCTGTGCTGTCCAAACTGTGGCCCATGACATCGATGATCAGGATGACTATTGTGAGGTTCCAGATGCTAGCAGTTCACTGATTCTCTTGACTAGAGCCAAGATGTCCCTTGGCCAAGCTTTGCATTCTGAGATGAGTCTCCTTGCATCCTCAGCCTCATGGTCAGTAGAACATATTTCATTTTTATTTGAGGGCTCAGGGCCTCATTTGGCTTGCTGCCTGTCAATCAGCATAGATAGCCATGTGCTGGGGCCCTTTCTCCGGCCCTCATTTGTGTGTGCCTGTATCTCAGACCCAGCAATGTTTTATGAATTCCCATGCTTGGAATCTTCCCAGCTTCCTCTTTTGCTCTAAATTTGTCTCTAGGCAGAGGAACTTCTTTGCTTTTCAAGGTTTATATGTTGACATTCGATTGAGCCAAAGGGTCTATGATAATGTCCTAATTCTAAAATCTATGACCTTTGTCATATTTTCCATGGAATGGGACTTAGTTTTAGATTCAGAGATAGGAGTATTGATTTTGGGAACCATTATTCTGACCAACACAGGTTCTTTCCCAGAAAAGATAGCCATGAAGTCTACCATGAGGTTTCCAAAGTGGTTCAGTCACTACTCTATCAAATCAGAGGCCTGGGTGGGGGAATGAGGACTCAGTACAAACCCCATGGACTGTCACATGATTGGAAGGTAGAGTCAAGTTCCGCTTCTGGGAGGGTTGCACCTTGGCCATGTGTGGTTATAGACACAGGGCTAACCTTGGATGAGACTGGTGAGAATTGTCTCCTGTTACTTTGATAAATGGAAGTAGTAAAACTCAGTGAATGATAGTGGAAAGAATAATTATACAGTTCCTTGCTGACTGTTAGGGTGATAAAATGTAACCATCCAAGTAAACACATTTGGACATAGTGGATGCCGAACTACACCAATTCCCTTTTAACCTCCTCTGACTATTTTCAGGTATTATTACAATAATTTAGTATTTATTTCAGTGGCGTAACTTTTTAAAAATAGGAAGAATAGTGTAGTATATAATAATGTGTATCACTCAATTTCCACTCAGGGATTTCTGAAGGTTTCTAATTCACTTGTGGCTACCCATAAAATAGACAAAAGTGAAATACCCAAGAGTTAAGCATGCGGACAACTAAAATGTTGCAATTTGTACCTGCAAAACACTATGTTAGGCCAAATCAATTAGTTGTGAGTAAATTGTAGGCAAACATATTTGATCATTTTTGGTTCTATGTACAGAATGGTTAAAAGTGGTTTATTCTAAGAGTTTACAGATGTGTAAAAGTTCATAAATAATTCACACAATAGGACAATTGAGAATAATTTGGAGTCTATTACATCAAGCACTATTGTTTGTTATAAATATCTACATGACATTGAAACTCCAATTTCTTCTACGACGAAACATTAGAATTGTTATTTGGCAATGAAGTCAGTGCCTCCATGAAGTTTTCTCAGACAATACATGTAAAAAAGGATCTTATGAAACCTAATATTCTCAGTGACAGCTGGACAATTTCTTGGCTCATAAAATATTGTGCTGTAGGAAAGACAAGGCCAACTTTCTGCATTTCAGTGCAGTGTACTCCCCTGCAGAAGCTGCCCCTTGTTCTCATCTTCCTGGAGGCCTAGGCAATGTTCCTTAGCTGGGTGTCTTGTTATGCATTGACAGTCTCTCTATTTTGGGGGGTGGGAAAGAGGTTTGTCTTTTCTGCAGTTTTCTTCCCTGAGCTATGAGGTCCTCCAATGATAAAAGCCACATAGTGCTGACCTCTATTTCAGGGTCTCGTTTGGTTTTCTGGGTTAGACAGGGCTTTCAGTCAGCCACTTCAGTTAAAAGCACTGGAGAATTCCAGTTAAAAGTAGAAGATAAGAAAGGAATTTAAGACAAGAAGCTAGGTGAAGGTTAACTGGCAGGATGGAGATTCAGCTAACACGTGGGAAAGCAATAAGAATGTTTGCAAGGAAAAAAAAAAGTATATATATATATATATATATATATATATATATATATATTGAATAACAATGATCTCACACTGCTGTCTGTGGCTTTGCTTTCTTTTTAAAGTTTAGTTTGCTGAAAATAGAATGTAATACCATACATTTTTCAGAAATATATTCAACTGTTCAGCAATTTAAGCTCAGTAATAGGCCCAAGAATTTGAAAACAATAAGAAAACAATACATATTAAAAGAGAAATGGATGTCATAAAGCATTTGTGCCAATAGTCAATTGATTTGAAGTCATAAGGTTTGTGATATTCAAATTGAGTAAAAGGACACAATAGAATTTGTATTTGCTCTCCATTTATTATTTTTTAAGTAATTTTTTCAAAGAATAACCGTTTAATAAGGCTGAAGAAACAGAGGACGTGTTGGCCTTTGATTCCCAAAGTGTAGTGACCCTGAAGCTATGAACTAAGAGGCATGGGCATTTCCGTGTTCACCTTATTCCACAAACAGAGCAGAGAGATCAGCAAACTCCTGATGCCCTGGGAAACTACTGTTCTATCTCAGATGAGCTAACTAAACCCAGGCAGACAATCAGCAAGACACTGGATTAGGTTTATTCAGAAAAGTTCTATAATCTGCACTGCTCCTGAAAACTAAAGACGTAAAGACTACCTATGCTTCTTCGGGCTCTTCTAAATAAACAAACAATGCCCAGTGATAATCAAAATCGCCCCTTCAATCCATTATAGTCTTTCCCATATTGTTTTAATTCAGCAAACTCCATGACCTCAAGTTTAACAATGCCTGAATATATCTCTGGTCTAACTGACCATCAGGCCCCAATCTTGGTTTCTTCATCACATATAGTTTGTATCATTAATCTCTCATTTAACACTTGTTTGCTTCTTTGATGGTCAGGAGATTAAATAATTGGAATTCCCAGTTAAATGTCTCTAACACCCACAGATGTGTTTAAGACATTACTTGGTTACTTATAAAATCATATGTTCAACCTTAGTCATTTTATGGATGGTGGAAAGGTTAAATTCATTAGTTCTATTTCTGTTAAATATTTGAACAGATCATGCTCTGTAATGGCTAACTGCTGAATAAAGATAGAATGTAAGTGGTCATTCAAACTGTATCAAGCTTTAGGCTCTAGGGCCCTGCGATCATGCTAAGTGTTTGTTTGGGCTTTCTCACTCAAGTTATTTTTTAATGTATAGCTGCAAGGGCCCACAGATTTCCTACAGCAAATTTTGTTTCAGGTTTAACAAGATTCTTGTTTACATGTGTGATACAGTAGAGAAATGGTCTTGCCTGTGCTCAGCACAATGTGACTGAGATCTCTTTAAGGACAGAGGACTATATTTCTTCCCCAGGCACTGGCTCCCGTCTCAAACTGCTTAATAACGAGATGTGATTATTCATTATCCAGCGTTTCCTGTTGCTATGTGTCAGATACTGCTTGATAAGGAAACACCAAGCAGAGCCACAGAACCACAGAGGCAGCTCCGGCTTGCAGGCAGATCACTGCTAAGTGACAGAATAATACAGCCTCCCTCTGCTGTGGCAGGGCCCTGGAATCTGTGCATAGAAATCGTCAGGAACCCGGGCCAGAAGAGCCAGCTCTTCCTAGAGAGAGCAAAGCATTGTCAGACTTCACATTTTCACATTCTCAGGAAGGAGGAAAACAATCAGGCTATGGGCTTTAGATGTGCTTCTTCCTTATATCATAGTATGACTTAAAGAGCTTCGTCCCTGCCTGGATTGTCATTGTCCTACAAGTTGACACATGCTTGGCTCCTCATTTGTAAACTGGAATAATAAAGCCAAGATCACAGCTGCCAGTCCAGCACAGGGCTGCTGCAATTAAAGCAAGTACTGTTGAGAAGGTGTTCTGGGGACTCTGCGGCAATATACTAGCAAAAGATTAGATTACAAAGACGATTTTCTAGTTGTTTCTTCCTAAGGACAGCGTGAGGAATGCTTTCACCTGCGTAAGCAGTGGATGACTATCTTAGAGATTTGCTTGCTTCTGCAGTTCTGCTCAGAGATGAGCAGCACATCTAAAAGAAATCTGTAAAAGCAAGCAGAGTAAGGTCATACTAAACCTCAAAAAGCTCATCAGAGGCTACTCCAAAAGTTGAAGTCACAGACGATAACTGCCTAAGCTTGGGTAATAACAGTAAAATGTAAAAAGGAGAGACAGATCAAAGTAAAGGAAGGAGAAGCAATAAAATGTCGTGACTGATTTTATGTGGATGAGAGAGGAGAGAGGCATCAAAGATGATCATATTTTTGACTCAAGGGCCTAGGGGCCTCTGTTACCAAAGAAAAGTCCCTGAATGATTCAGGAAGATGAGCAAACTCCAGGATGCTCCCTGGATGTCTCTGAGACATTGGGACATTGCAGGAAGAGGCCCACCCGAAGAGAATGGTTGGGGCGACACTTGGGTTGCAACCCAAGAGGAAGTTGGGACGGGTGGGCAGGCAATGCCCAGATGATTTCTAACAGGAGTGTGAGACTGAAGAATGCAGACAAAGACGTGAAAGGAAGAAGAGAAAGGAATCAGTGATCGCCTCAATAAAGCCTGACAGAAATAACAGAATGGAGAATGGAGGACATCAAGTTTTGTTCTTTTGTTTGTGTGGTGCTGAAGGTTGAGTCCAGGGCTTTTGCCCTGAGCCACATTCCTTGGTTTTTCTTTCTTTCTTTCTTTCTTTCTTTCTTTCTTTCTTTCTTTCTTTCTTTCTTTCTTTCTTTCTTTCTTTCTTTCTTTCCTTCTTTCCTTCTTTCTTTTAAATACCTGGGGTTGAACTCAAGACCTTGCACTTGCCAGGCAAGTGCTTATTCTACTGAGCTCTGTTCTCTGCATTCTACCATAGCAGGAAGCAGGCTTTTGACTGCCCTTGTCCTCCAGGGGACAGCCCAGAGGGAGGCATTAGAAAACCCTTTGCTGGTGAGAGCGGTTTGGTCGTCTCTACATTTCCTTTTGTTTGGCAACAGGCAGCACGGGCTCAGCATGTATGCCTCTCCAGGCTCTCAGCATACACCTTCACCTACCTGTTCTTTGATTCCTTACTGATGACAAATCAGGTATCTTTGTACTACTGAGAGCACAGTGCTTGTTCGAGCACTACCTGGAGCCACTTCCAATTATGGAAATGGTGGCGAAGTACATCTGAGTGGAAATGTCACTGTACTCGTGTCTGGTGGCATCTCCACGTCCAGAGTTGAGCTCTACCACACATCAATCATTGCCAGACAGCAGAAAACAATGGGCTTTAGCACAGGGAGGAGACCACTGCTGGTGCTGCAATGGGGACACTGGCTTGTCGTTTACAGCAGCAAACCAGTGATTAGACTACAATAGCAGCGGTAGCTTAGCGATTTGACTTTTAAAATTTTTTCAGGTGTTGCCCCTGAGTCCGGCATAGCAGAGTACCTCTTTGACAAGCATACCCTGGGGGACAGTGACAATGAGAGCTAATGTCACCAAGACAGCATATGCATGTTGGGGCTACCTTAACCTTTTCTATAAACTGTACCAGAACATCTACTTAAGTTCTTTAATTCCTTCAAATAAAGAAATTTGGTACCTGGAAAAAAAAATTTTTTTTTCAGGTGTCACCCAGAAACCAGCACCTGGACAATGCATCTTTCATTTTGTCATCATCTGGCAGAGCGTGGTGCATCCGACAGGTCAAAGACACTGTTACCTAGGAATTAGAAGCTTTTATTTTATGAAGTCATGGAGGCAGCTAATTGCTGGGTGGGGGGGATTTGGTGGCCGAATTTCACAGCCTGAGTGGAGTTGGAACTTGAGCACCTCTCTGCAGCCACCCTATTTGAGCTGTTTTTGGTGCTGAGCATGGGAGGGTGAAAGCACCGTGGTGCCAGGCTGATGTGACAACTGTCTGGGTGAGAATGCCCAGAGTGGCCTTCTGCCTTGTCACTGTTCTTTATTGTCTGAAAGCAAGAATAATGTAATAGTGCTTAGCATGCTCACCCTTCGTGGTTTCGTTAGGCAGAAACCCAAAGCAAATTTACTCAACAGCAAAACTTAGGGCTTTCTGACTATAGCAATATCTACTACTATCACACAGAGGATACTAAAAACAACAAAAGCTTGAAGACTATTTATAATAAGTCTTTGTCTGTTGATGAGCATACAGTCTGCTTCCAAAGATTTAGCCGTTGTAGTGTGAGTTACTATAAACGTGGGTGCCATTATGTCATGGCTTGTATCTAGACATCGCGCAAAGCCTCATGGAATTGTAGGGGGCACTGTGTGGACATGGGTGGATCTAGCATATGTGAATGTGATTAAGATAGTGTGATAATAAACCATCCCCTCTGACTGGTTTAGCAGAGTGCTGGGTGTGGATAATTGGGGGTCCCCCCTCAGTGTGGAGGGCACCACCCCATAGGCCGATACCCTAGATGGGATGCAATGGACAGAAAGGCTCACCACGGCTGCTGCTGCCTCCTGCCTGAAAGAACCTAGGAGGCTTCGGTCTCTGAACCTGAACCAGAACCCTGCTTACCTGGATCTTAGGTAAGAGTGTTTTCCTTGGGAAAATGCACACCTTGCTTATTTGATTTGATGATGGACCAAGGATCAATGTTTATGTTTTAAAATTTCACGTCGGACCTGAACATGAACTCTGAAAAATCAATGGCAGCTAGGATTGGAGACTGCAAGTGAAATGTAAAGGAGGCATTTTAACCCTGACACCCACCAGAGAGCTGCTTACTGCTTCAGCAATTGCTTTGGAGTGCTTCCATCAGGCTTATCTTTATTCTCAGATACCAGGCAGGCATGTAATGCAGTATAAATTATTGGAAAAAAAAAAAAACCTTTTACTGTAGGGGAAAAAAGTAAAACAGAAAGAAAACGTTGTGCAAAAGAAACATCTTGTTGCCAAGACCGTTCTGAACAGTGGACAACAGCTGCGTATTTGTAACTCTGCTGAGTGGTTACTAAAGGGCACACAGCTGACTTGAAGCGTGCAGCTTTCTTATTTTATTTTTTTTTTTTTGTCTTTTTGAGACAGGGTCTCACTATGCAGCTCAGGCTGACCTTGAGCTCACTTTTGTAGCCCAGGCTGGTCTCGAACTCGCACCGATCCTCCTGCCTCAGCCTCCCGAGTGCTGGGATTACAGGCGTGCGCCACCACACCCGGCTGAAGCGTGCAGCTTTCTCCAGTTTGGCAGACTAAGGGAATGCAGATGCCAAGAAGGCACCTCGCTTTTTCCTTGAGGTTGTCCTGTGACACTCGGTGGCCCTGTGTGTGGGGCTGCAGAGAAGGGGACAGCACAGATGTGCCACTGAACCAACCCACAGTCTGTGAACACGAGCTACTCAGAGAAAACTGTAGATATTTTAATTTGAGCACATTCCTTTGGATTCCATCCATTGTGTTTTTATTTCACCAAATTGTAATTTATTATAGTGACAATTTGAGTTGTCATATTTTTGCTTTTAGTCATTGCAAACAAAAAGGCTTGCGGAGAGTCAGCTTTCTCCAGAATTAGGATTTAGTCATCTGTGCCCTCATTTCAGTCAGCTCGCTTCTTCTTGAGAGTTCCTTGAAAATATAAAAAGGTCAGTGATGAATTTTTATAGAGTTTCAAAAAGGTGTCAGAACTCATTCTTGGAAGCTGCGGCACGCTGAGAACATGCATGTGGTACTTGCCCCCAAGCTCTGGGGTGTGTATGCTGGCCGGTCTCACTGCCATGCCCCTGGCGGGGGTGGGGAACAGTGGTGCCCACAGAGTGGACTTCAGCATTTCCTGTGGAACAGCCTGCTCTGGGGTGTTTGCTCCAACCCCAGTGGCTCTTCTGTCTTTATCTGTATTCCTGTCCTCTCCAACTTACCTAACCCTAGTGAAATCTCTAGTCTGGAAAACCTTACTTCTCCCTGATGGCCAACACAACTTCGTGAAATCAACGTGTGGCTGTGCTGGTCCCCTTCTTCCTGCTCACTGCACTGAGTTCCCACTCTCTAGCGTGGTTCAGTGCCTTAGGCACATTGCTCCCAACTTCCACTTCATTTGTTCTCCTTCACATTTCTCCTCCTTGGTTCTCAGCCCCATGGCATGCTTTACCCTTTCTACTTCCGCTTCCGCTTCATTTTTCTTCATTTTTTTTTTCTTGCTGTTCTCTCTAGGCTCAAGCCCAGCTCCTCTCCTCTTATCCATACAGTAGCTGTCCCTCAAGAGGTGTAAATACCCCTTCCCTTGTCAAATAGCAACTACACCCAATTGGCTTTGTTGATCATCTTCTTGTGGCCATCTTGGAAACTGCAGTGTATAGTGGTGAAGGAAATCCATGTGTGAGAGCCGCCTCTGCCCTGTGTCGGTCAGTTGGCCCTGGAAATTCATCTGCCCTCTCCTGGCCTCAGTTTCACATCTACAACAAGCCACAAGTTGAGTTTTCCTCTTTTGGAAGTAATTCAGATTTGGAATTGCTTTAGGTTTTGTGCTATTTGCACAGACAATGATATATTTGGAATTGAGACTCAAGCCTGGATAACATGTTGATTTCTTTCATACACACCTTATACAAATACCTTGAAGACAATTTATGAATTATTTTAAATAGTTTTGTACAAGGATAGTTTCATGCTATGGAAATTTCTTCTTTACTGTATCAACACTCAAAAGTTTCAAAGTTTGGATCATTATGGATGTTTGGGTTCAGTACACTTAACCTGTAGTAGTAGTAATAAGGTCTATTTCTAGATTGCTCTGAGGATAAGTGATGAATATAAATGCATTATTCAGTGCTGGGTCAGGGGAAGGTTCTGAAAGATATTAATTATCATTACTATCTGTGTACACTGTTATGTTTTAAATGC
Organism: Myocastor coypus; assembly: GCA_004027025.1. Classification (NCBI taxonomy): domain Eukaryota; kingdom Metazoa; phylum Chordata; class Mammalia; order Rodentia; family Myocastoridae; genus Myocastor; species Myocastor coypus. Next base: position 44,495 of record PVJA010008140.1, read on the forward strand.
AATATTCTATGTCTAATATCTCTTCCTGTGCCTGATCGTACATATTAGGGGATGAAATGTGCTTATGTACTCTTCCATCTCTGTGCGCCCGTGCACCTGTCATGAGGTTAGCTGCTGATAGAGTTACAGATGAAGAGCAAGATGCCTGGTTACATTTGAAATTCAGATAAATAAAGAATAGTTTTCTTAGTACAAGCATGTTCAAAATATTATATGAGACACACTTTTACAAAAATAAATGTTTTTATATATCTGAAATCCAAATTTAATTGGGCATCTTGTATTTTTATTTGCTAAATCTAGCAACCCTAACTGACGTTCTCCCTCTAAGTTTTCTCCCATGTCAATTTTATTTTTGAGATTAGTATTTATAAGACTGTCATGATGATTTGAAGTGTTTACTGAGGAAAATAATTACCTCTTCATTTCCTTTGTCACCCTCACCAGCACTACCAGAGTCTCAGAGGAAAGCTCACCTTTGTAAATCTAATGCAAATGAACAAATTGGAAGGAAGATTTATTGCAGGTAGCGTTTCCTCCCTTGACTTCATAGGAGGGAAAACGGAGAATTGAATGGAGGCAGTATTATTGTTTGAGAAGAACAAAATCCACAAGGTGCCACCAGCAGTCCTCTTCCTTCCTTCCTTCCTTCCTTTCTTTCTTTCTTTCTTTCTTTCTTTCTTTCTTTCTTTCTTTCTTTCTTTCTTTCTTTCTTTCTCTTGTTCTGCAGTACCAAGGACTGAACTCAGGATCTTGCACTTACCAGGCAAGCACTTATTCCACTGAACTATCTCCCCAGCACAAGCGATCTCCTTTCTGATCCTCCATGGACACTGCCTGACCCAGGTCTTTTCTGTTTCTCTTCTGTCCAGGACCTGAATCTACAAATCTAAATATAAGCAGGGAACAAAGCACCAAAGTAATTGGCTGAAAGAAGATGTCTAGGAAGGCCAGAATCCTCAAGCTCTCCATATGGGACTAGTGAGCTCACTGTGATTTGATAAATGGAGCAAGTTGAAGCTCTGGCCCATTTATTGGAATGAAGGCTACCATCCAACCTCCATCTATGAGGCCCAGGGAAAGCGGATACTAAGTAGAATTCTCCTTTCTTTTCACAGAAGGTTTATTTCTTTTCTTTATTATTATTATTATTATTATTATTATTATTATTATTACTATTATTAATTATTTTGCTACCTTTATCTCACTGTATTCATACTGGAGTTTTCTCATAAAGAAAAATACCATGTGATACTTCAGATTGTAGGTCTAATTTATTTCATTTAATACTATATTGTCAAGTGCACATGTCTGTTGACAAATGGCTAAAGTTGGCCATTCTTTATACCAGAGTAGTGCTCCCTTCTTTACATACACATTTTCTTTATCCATTCATCAGTGATGGACATAGAGGCTACTTTGAATATTCAGGTGTTTTGAGTTGTGTTGCTTCATACATGGGCATACGCAGATCACTGTCATGTTTTTGTATATCTCTCTTTGTATGTAACCACCTACATGAGGTTTGATCATTGTCCAGTGAATACTTATTTTGTATACAATGGAGACAAAACTATGGCAGTTGAGAAGTAAAAGTGTTATTATGAAGACAAAGACAGGCTGTCTTCCACTCCTAAACCCCTTAAGTGAGATCTTGAGCATGCATCTAAACATGGGGTTCTCGCTTTCCCCACCTGTGAGGTGGAGACAGATACTGACCTAGCAGGATCGTGAGAAATTGAAATTTAAAAAGGATAGAATTGAGAACCGTGCTTGTGCCCTTGCCTATACTAAACAGGGATCAAATGTGGTCCAACTTAAGGTTCAGCATCGTGCATGGGTTGTCCTAGTTTTCTGCTCCTGTATAAGAAATTGCTACAAACTAAATGGCTTATAATCCCACCCATCAGTGAGCTCATGGTGCTGGAGATTAGAAGTGGGGGAATCTCGAAGGTCAGGTGCCATAGGGTAGAAATGAGGGTGTCTTTCAGAGCTATGGCCTATGTGAAGGCTCTGGAAGCTCATCATTGGTAGCCAAATTCAGCTTCTTATAGATAGCCAATCAGAGCCCCTGTTTTCTTGCTGATTGCCTACTAGGAGCACTTACGTTTTAGAAGCCACCCACTTACCCGGGCATCTGGGTCCTCTCACCTTCCAGCCAGCAAGGGAACACGTACTGGGCTTGGGTCTCTGGTCTCTTATTCTGTCACCAGCCAGACAATACAAGACTCTTTCTTTCTTTCTTTCTTTCTTTCTTTCTTTCTTTCTTTCTTTCTTTCTTTCTGGGAGCTCAGAATTTGTTCAGATCTAGCCCAGATCATTACATTACTGTCTTATTTTTCACCCTTTTGGTCCCAAAGATTGACCTCATGGCCTTCAGACAGAGGAGCATCCCCTGTCCTTTGAGATATTTATACTTGAATTCGTTTTAATTTTTAAAATAGACTTGAGTTCAGACATCATCAAGGTATCCAGGGTAGGCGTGGATTTGTGGTCATACTTTCTGAGCCTGTCTGAGTGAGAGGTTCCTGGCATATACCACATGGCTGAGCTTGTTGTTCTGTCCTAAAACCAACTACATCACCGGGTACAGCATAGTCATGCAGTGGACAGCTCAACCCCTTTGCGGTGCTGGGGAGATACAGGGTTTGGACAGTGGAGTGCACTGCTCACCTTGGCAATGCCAGCACCGGCCCTTGTCTTACACCTGCCTCTCCTAGTTTTGTGAGCTTGGCCACTGGATCCTGCAGCTCGTGAAGTGAAGCAGGAAGGAGGGGAGCTCAGTCGTCCCAAAGGACAACTGTGACTTTCAGATGAAAGTGAGCGGGTCGAGCATTTTGTGAGCTGCAAAACACCTTTTAAGAACCATGTATTTCGGTGTCTAGCCTTTTAAAAGTTTTGTTTGGCACAGATAAAACATATGTTTATATATCTGCCATTTTCCCTGAAATTCCAGAATGCTTGGCAGGAGGAATACTGGGATTTCAGCCTCACTATTCCCATGGGGTAAATTAATCATCTTCTGGGAAGTGTTCCATAGAGTAACATATATGCGCCCCGCATTTTATCCAGGATTTTTGGAAAAGTATAAACGTGCTTAAGACGGATGTATACTGAAAAATGCAAATAGGCACCAAATTCATTGTTGAAAGTGCTGCAAAAATATTTATATTTATTATCGAGTAATGTGATATTTTTAAATTACATACTTGAGTGAAGATTATGCCAACAAGCATTTACCTGGAACTTAGGCAGTTATTAGGTACAATGAAGGTATAATGGTCTGGTTTACAATAAGCTTAAACTTAAAATCTTGCTTTCCTCCCCCTCCCCATTTCTCATTTCCCACGTCAAATGTGCCTCTTGAAGCTCTTTTTATTGTCATGGATTCTAACAGATTTGCATAACACAGGACTTGCCTCCACTGTTTTCTTCAATTTATCTTTGTTGGCCAAGAATTTATAGTCAAAATAAATAGAAAACAATATGAATATACAAAATATATAAGGAGAGAGATGACTTTTTGAAGGAGAAAGAATTGATATACGACTCTCTCATTTTCCCTTCCAAGTAACCTTCCTTAGTCTATTTCTTGGCAGTGTCCAATCTTCCACAACTTCTCTTTGTGGTGTAAACATGGAACTTTATAGCTAGACTATGTTCCCACTATAGAGTAGTCTTTTAACCCCTGGTATTATCATAAATGCTCCTGGGTAATGGTATTTCTAAAACTAGATATGCTATAATTTAGATATTTTGAAGCATGATAGAATCTTATATTGATTTAAAACAAACAAAACCACATCTATTCCCTTACCCAGAGTTCTCAACCAAAAGTCTGGTCAAGCTTTTGACAGATAAAACAACCTACCCAAATCACATCAGGTTGCCGACTGAAGCAGGAACCAGAGACCAATGGCCCAGTACCCTTTCCCTGGAGCTTGTGCTTGTCCCTAATGTGTCATTAACCCAGGAGCCCTACTGGTGCACGGATGGCTTCTCTTCAGTCAGCAACAAGCCATCAACATTGTAGACACAAACTTTTTTTACAAGTTTAAAAATGTACTTTGGAAAACTAGAACACAGAATCTTTTAAAAAGATCTGTATATTCCCCTCTGAGCATCTTCCAGAAACAGCCAGCTAGGAGAGACACATCCCCCTACACAAAACCCACACAAGAATATCAAAATCTGTTTGATAATGAATTTAATTTTTTTAAAAAAAATCCATACGCTAAAATCATTTTATTTTTAATTTTTCTCTCTTTTTTCAAATTCATGGACATAATGTTTCTTTTTGCAACTCAGAAACATCTCAAAATAGCTGCCAGAATTTTACAAATAAACACGAAACCAAGGCATTTGCAGTACAAAAATAGCCATCACTTCTGCTCTAAAGGTTGGTTGCCCTTCTCAAATCTTTGCTAGGGCTGGGACTGCATAGATGGCTTGGGCAGCCAGCCACATTTAAATGAAACCAGTTTTCCTATCTGGAAATATTCAGACATACAGCATTTTGTGCCTTCCCTATCATATATGTATCTGCATCAACTTTTTTTTTTCAAAAGTGAAGAAAGTAGAATATGACTAAAAAGTTGAAAAATGTGGAGGAAATCAGTTTGAATGCAGTTTAGTTCATGCAGAATCATGTTGTACTGGATCATAAACTATGGCCCCAAAAGTTTACTATGGCAAGCACCGTGCTTTCTATCATCAGCAAATTAATTTTTTTTCTCCCTTTGACCATAGCTCCATAGCAGATATTTAGTAAGAGAGTCCCTTACTGTTGGCTCTACAAATTTGGATGCCTTCTATTCAAGATAAATTAATTAATGATCGCTCTTTTATTTCAATTGCCTCCACAGTTATGTAGAAAGAACAAACGATTTAACTTATTTAATGCAAATAGTATTTCTGAGCAGTGCTACGGGGTAGAGGGCTTTGATCCACCCCTTTTCTTGAGTACTGCAATGTTATATTTATTTCACTAATCAACCTGAAATGAAGTGAGTCACATTATCAGGGTGGCATGAAGCCCAAAGCCTGGAATGGCCACATAGATTGCAAGTTTTGTTCCAACATTTTTCATAACACATAGTAAATAGAACCCTCCAATTTTTTTGAATCCCCCAATTTTGGTTTGAACAGAATGGATAAAATATGAATTCAACCTAGTCAAATTAATAACATTTCGAATAACAGAGCAACTTCTTCTCAATTCCTGTGCTTTATAAAGTGAAAAACAGAAATTTAGATTTTTTTTCTCTCTCTGACTAGAGACCCGTAGGAGATATTTAGCAAGAGAGCCCCTGACTGTTGGCTCTGCAGATTTGGATTCTTTCTATTCAGGATACGTTTTCAAGCTTTCCCCCATCTTTCAGCCTTCAGATGGTTGTTCCTACCGTGCTTTCCATGAGACTTCAGTTTACCTTCTTTCTTCACGCCCTTTGCTGTCTTTCTTCTGCAGGTTCTAGGTCTGCACTTACTGCTCATCTCCCTCTAACCAAATGTTTGCTCTGGGAGAACCATGATTGGAACTTAGACTCTATTCCCTTCTCAGTCCCTAGAGGTACCTGGCACCAGACAGGCACTTGCTAATATCTCTTTAATTTATTGGGTTTCTTCAGAGTATTATCAGAATTTATGTGACAGTAGTTACATATGCTCTTTCTTTTTTTCATGGTGGAATTATGCAAGAAATAGATCAGACATGTGAATATCTTCTGCTCCAGATATCTGCCTATTTGTATTCAGTAACATTTAACTTGCTATAGCAGAGGATGATTTTATTAAAGAAAGTTTAGCTAAAATATGAAACATTTTTATAGCATAAAATGCTTGAACAATTATATACAATCCATTCATAAACAAGTAATTATTCCAGTCTATAACTTTTTCTCCAATCCTACAAATTAATATCAACATTTAAGAATAACCAAACTTTTCCATTGTGTTGACTTTTATGGAAAAAAAATTCTACATATTGGTGAAGTGAGAAGTCCCATATTGAAAAAATAACTTGCTAGACTACAATTGCATAATATAATCATCAGCAGAGTTTTGGATCATTTTAGTGGAGACAGTGGATAGGAAGAGAAATCGCGGCACTACATCAAAAGCAAACTAAGCAAAGTATTTGATCAAAATCAGTTTCGTAGTAAACCATATGTAATATAACCGTCAATAGTGTGATTAAATCTAAGCGAAAAATGTGGAGTTTGGATGGAGACCATTTTCACTTGATTAGCTCTGTATTTAATTTTTGTCTAATTCTGACATTCATAGCAATTATAGTAGAGTTTTATTTTAAAGAAATAAAAGGCCCAATAAAAACCACAGAACTCACAATCAGGCTCAATACTGAACATATGAAGAGAGATGAGACCCGAATGATTACATTTTCATATAAATAAGCACAGTGACCAAGACTCCTTCTCCACTCTACAAATCCAAAGTATAATTTTCAAAATCTTCAAAAGATAATCAGTATTACTAAGTTATTGGTTTCTCAGATCACACGCTATTTCTTTGGCAATATTTTGTGTGTTACTATTAGACATTATTTCTTAGGCTACATGTGTGTTTAGAGGATAATTGAACAGCAAAAACTGAAAGAAATCACACAATCCACATTTTCTTCCATTGTTAGCATGTGGCCTGCTGTGTTTGATGAGTCTATTTCAGCTCTTTATTTTATTAACTAAATTCCATGGTTCACATAAGGACCAGAGTAGTGATGAACATTCTATGTTAGGCTTTTATTTCTTGACATTTTAGAGGCTGCGCTTTGCCCTTGCGTGATCCACTGGACACAAACCTCCTCTTAACCCTGTATCTTGAGCTGATTCTTCTAAGGGATCAGAGCCTAGATACAGAGTACTTGCCACGTGTCCAGAACCAACAAATCAATGCCCTCAGTTGGAAACTGGCTTTAGAATGTCACTGTACATCTTGAATTTATCTTCTCTGGGGTTTCTTTTCCTCCTCCATCTTTCTGTGTTTTACACCATGACATTCTTTGGGTGTCTTCAGTAGTGTTACCTTTAGAATAAGAAGTCCTAGTTTCTCTAAGTGATGGCAGTTAGCTCCAAGTTACCATGTCAACTTCTAAAGCAAACATTTTACAAAGCTGGAGCTGGAGGTGGGGCTTGGTCAAGAGTATATGTGCATCCTATAAAGTTCTAGATTCTGAAAATAGCCTGAAACGACACAAAATTATTAATATTAATAATAATAACAAATTTACATATTGCCTGAAACATATATATACATTAATCTTCATGTTTTCTTATCTTTTTGCTGTCTTCATTTGTATTTATGGTGGCTGTTCTACTTAAAAGGTTTTCATATTATCAATTACTACCATATAATTGTGTGTATATGTATGTGTGTGTGTGTGTGTGTGTGTGTGTGTGTGTGTGTGTATGCATGTGTGCTTTCTTACTCTGGCCTGCTCAAAGTTTAAATAGCATCCATTTCTAAAGTCGCTGATTTTCTCTTTATCTGTCTATCTATCTATCTATCTATCTATCTATCTATCTATCTATCCATCTATCTAGTCCTAACTGTAGCACATTCCTTTTTCCTTTTAGAATATTGTTATAACATGTGCAACCCATACTGTGTTCTGTTACTGCTAGGTAATCTCTATTTCTTCAGATTTGTACATTCTTTTCTTACTTATTTTTCCACTCTATGATCCATGCAAAATGGAAGTCTCAGGCACCCACCTTGCCATGCTATTTTTTAAAAAATCCTCTCTTCATTATATTTTAAATCACCCAGTCTTATCTGTTTTAGTTTTTCTTTTTGTGGAAAGGAGACTTTCCATCATTATATCAAAAGCCCCAGTAACCAAAAATGCAGACCTTGGCAGGAGAATCGAGGAGTGGAGAAAGAAGCGAATGAATACATAGTAATTACCTTCTTTGTATCTCAGACAGATATCACGCACTGTTAGCCTCAGAATTTTTCCGTTTAGAGTTATGGAGGGGATATAGTGTTGGTTACATACCTCACCCATCCCAAGAATTTGCCTTATGCATCAGTGAAGAAGTTCCAATAGTTTTCTTTGTTGAATTGTAGGACAGCACAGAGCCAGGAGAGAAGCAGCCAAAAGTGGCCCTTGTGCCAACTGCCAAAGTATATGTAAGGTGACATCAAAAGCTGAATAGGAAACAATTAAATCTCTTTGAGAATTCACATTCCCTATGAAGCTATGGAATTTCCATGATTTCACTGAGCCATCTTAACTTTTCCACATCAATTAGAAATAAATAAGTTGACAAATCGAAAGAGGGCAGAAACAGCGGTGAGGCCTTCCTTCAAGCCTTGGCAGCTCGTGCTGGGTAACTCATGAGCAGTGGGAGGGTGGATTCTTTCTCCCCTCTCCCCCCGATGTGATGCTGGATCACCTTTGTGGCGAAGATGTTGTCAAGTTGATTGGGAATACAAAACGGTACATAGCACAGACAGGGGGCATGTCAGTGTTTAATTTTCCATTAATATCTCAGGTTCTTCCAGCTCCCAAACTTCATGACTTTATTTACTTGCTGTTACATTGAAAAAGCAATGGAAACCCAATTTCCTTGCCTGCACCTGCAAACACCTGCAAGCGATTTATGGCGCCGGGATTGCTGGGCTATACCTCTGGCTGTGCCCTGGGGCTTAACAATGCCTGCCTCAGATGGGCATTTGGAGAGCCAGCAGGTGCATTAGACCTGCAGTGGCAGAATGGTGTGTAACTCCTGCCTTTCTGCAGCATGGGTCTGTGGCCACCATCACCTTTCTTGTTTGCAGCATTCAGAAGCTACGCTTACTGATTCAACAGTGACATCACGAATCCCTATCTATTTCAGATCCTGTATTGAATGCAAATTTTACCTAAATTAAACTGCACTGCTGTAGATCAGTTTCTTCCTATTTGATTTTAACTTGGCTTCATTTGCCCCACAAGTTCAAGCTGGGGAGGCTTGGCAATTTTTTCTGGTGTGATTGATCACAGGCCTCTTGGTTCTACAGTGACATGACAGAGTGTGACCAGACTAGTTCAAATCATCGCATCACCATTATTTTCTTCTCAGAGCAGCTATTACAGTGAGTGTGGTGCATTCCTGTCGTCCCAGCATGGTGAAAGCTGAGGAAGCATGATTGCAAATTCAACCCCAGCTTGGACAACCAAATGCATTGACAAGACCCTGTCTCAAAATTTATTTTTAAAAAGACCTGGATGGCTCATGCCTGTAATCCCAGCACTCGGGAGGCTGAGCCAGGAGGATTGGTGTGAGTTCGAGACCAGCCTGGGCTACAAAAGTGAGCTCAGGACCAGCCTCAACTGCATAGCGAGACCCTGTCTCAAAAAGACAAAAAAAAAAAAAATAATAATAATAAAAAGACCTGGAGATGTACCTCAGTGTAAAGACCCCAGGCTCAATCCTCGATACCACAGTACATATATACATAGCAAATGATCACTTAGAAAGATCATTTGTGGTGGAGAAGGATGTGAAGTAACTGGAATGAATAAGCACCGCTGTTATACATAACATACATACATGCATACATACATACATACACTGTCATACATTATTTGCCTTGTGAAAGATAGGATGTAGATGGGTCCATTATGTGTATTTTCAGCATATACACATGTACCTGTTGAGCATCTATTGCAAGTTCAACCGTGTCTTCAGGGTGGGAAATACCACACTGTACAACACAGTAGGCAAAATTTTTCTTGTCTGTAGTACTTTTAGTTTCGAGGTGAAGAGAGATAACACTGACTCAGCCAGTGAATGAAGAATTTCTGCTATCAGAAAAATATTAGGAAGAAAATATCACGGGAAAAAACAAAACATGGTAAAGATAGGAACAGATGTTCTAGAAAGAAATGACAAGCTTAAACTGGCATCTGTACAACTACAGTTTTGGAAGAACATCTGGACAGAGAACAGAGCAGATGTCAGGGTCAGAAGGAAGGAAGGTTTAAAGACTACAAGAAAGATTTCTGTGGCCTGAGTAAGGTGAGAAGAGAAAGGACGGATCTGGAAGTGGACATGTACACGAGGCTGAGGTCACCCAGGTGCTGTAGAGTATGTAAGAGGCATAAGTGGACACCTAGGTTGATATCTATGATGATCAGTTAGCAGGAGAATCCTTGAATCCCACTGATCACTTAGAAAGACCATTTGCAGCTGATGAGGATGTGACGTAACTGGAATGCATCTGCACTGCTGGTATTGGTGAGAACATGAAATGGGAGAGCAGCACAAAAAACAAAAGCGGATAAGGCTCTGCAAAAAAATAAAAAATGAAATTATAGTATGATCAAAAAAACTTTCTGTAGTATGCACAAAAATATTAAAGTATGGCCTCAAAGAGGCATTTGTGCATCCTTAATTAGGGCAGTCAGATTTCCAACAACCACAAGGTGGAACCAACTAAAAAGTCTACTTAAATGTACATATATACACAAAAAAATACAAGCAAAACAACCAGAGATACACATTGAGGTACTAATTATCTCTACAAAGAAGGGAAATTCTGACATATATAAAACCAAGGGTAAAACGAGATCATAGGTTAAGTGAAAATTAGAAACAAGCCTAGTTCCTCACAGACAAACTCTATTTTTCCATGTTCAGAAGGTGTGTCCCATAGTCATGTTTACAAACACAGAAATTCGACTTGGGTTTGGAGAGGGGAGATGGAGGTGCATGCTCAAAATTATAGAGCTTGATTTTTGAAATGGTGATAAGGTCCTGGGTTTGATGGCAGTAATGGCTGCACAACATTGTAAACGTCCTCAGCATCACTAGACTGCACCCTCAGAAATGGTAGAGTGGATCGTTGGATGCTGGGTATACTTAAATACAGTTACAATTTTTTGGGGGAAAAAGAAATAGGTCATTTGTTGATCTTTAGAGAATATACTGAGGAGGTTTTCACTGAATATTTTCTGTGTAGATAACAAATGCAAAGAAAATACATAGACATCCCCTGCTGGGAGTTGCATTGCAAAGGTAAGCAGTGGGTTGCAACTACACCTTCACTAAAGCATGTGTAGGGATAGGAATGTGAGACTATATCTATGTTTGTGTGTCTTTACCATGGAGGGACCTTGATGAAAACAAGAATGAAATATTGATCGAAGAAGAGCAAAATGCATAAAGAAGCAAGATCTTCTATTAGGCATTTTTAGATCTAGCTTAGGAAACATTTGAAGATGCTACCCCAAAGGTGTGTAAAGGTAAATAATTCATGATAAAACCCATAGCAAACTGGATGAATTAAAATAATAGAAAGCAAGAGAGAGAGACTGGCGGTTTGGACATAAAAAGGATGCAGTTATTCTCATTGAACTGTTTCTGCTTCATCAGTGAAATAAGAAGTGAAGTTACTGTTCCTGAGTAGTACAAGACAGACTGTGGCTGAAGGCTTGAGGAGTGAGAAGTGTGAAATTAGGATCTTGGAATAAAGAACCAAATTAGTAAGACCCGACATGGTGGAATAATAGGACAGGATGTAGAATTCATCGGGGATTTGTGTGAAAGGCACGTGATCTCATTTATTCCTTAGAACATTCTTACAACGTAGGCACTATTTTACTCAAATGTATAAGGGCAAAATTTAGTCAAAGAGAAGTCAAGTCAAGCGAGCTCCACTCTTTCTGCTCCTGAGAGTCAACCTGTCACCTCAAACAAACCCCTGCCCAGTACTCCTCCCTCCACTTCTGGCCCTGCCCTGAGCGTCTTCGAGTCGATACATCTTGTCCCAGTCTGACATAGATGAATAGCTAAAAATCTCATCTCAAAATAAAATACGTCACAATTCTTCCCTAGGGTAGATTTCTGGTATCATTAAACCTGAAATTAAATTGATTTTTCCATTTGTAGGCATCATACCAAATTCAAAGTGATCAAACTTACATTTTTGAAAATCCATCTATTTATCAAAAATACCATATACCAAATTAAATTGCAAGATGTGAAGAAAATTGCAAAATGCACATCCAAAAAATTCAAGACATATATAAAGCAGAAATACAATAGTATGAATAAAGGCACTTCCTATTAAAAAAAAAAAAAAAAAAAAAACTTGCAATGAAGAATACAACTGCTCAAAGAATATTTTTTAAAACTTGTTCAACTTAGAAGCCTAAAAATATACTCTGGCTATAATCATCTAATTAGTAAATACTAATTTTAAACTAATTATGAATAAGTCATTATTAAGATTCGAAATTGCTGGAAATGTTTAACTATGCAGAAATATTATACTTGTAGGTAAACTTTTGTGACAAATTATTTGTCTATGCATTTCCTTGGCATACACTTCCACTGAATTTCTAAAATAGCGTCTTGTCGTGTCGCAGCCAGCGCAGCTTGCTGGGACACAGACTGGGATCTCCTTCTGCAGTTCTGGAGATCACAAGACTAAGTCAGGCCTCCAATACTGCCGTGCTCCTGGGATGGTCTCTAGCTGGTCTGCAGAGGCCTTTATCTTGCCGCATGTTTGCAAGACAGAGAGATGAGTACTAAGGACACTAATGCCATGTTGGGGCTGCACCCTCATGGCCTTGACACTGCCCTAAGTCCCAGCTTCTTAATGCCATCGTGTTAAGGGATAGAGCCGCAGCAGGCAGACCCAAACATTAGCACACAGCACCTCACTTCTGCCAGGCACCTGAAAGATCCAGACCCATTGAGAGCATCTGTGGAAGGCAAAGGGCCGGACGGAAGGTGGACAATGTGTAGACACTGATGTCCCTGACCCTTTCTAATGTTTACTTTAAAATGGCTTAGTTGGCTATAATGAACACTTCAGCTCAGTCTGAAAGACGGTCTTTCTGCAAAGAAGTTTGAAAGGTAGGTGTGGCAGAGTGCGCCTGTCATCCCAGAACTCTGAAAAGTGGAAGCAGGAGGATCATAAGTTCAAGTCCAGACTGTGCAATTTAGCAACTTAATGATATTCTATTTCAAATTAGGAAAAATTTGGGGAGAAAAAGCCAGGGATGTAGCTCAGTGTGAAGGCTTTGGATCCAATCATTATAAGCAGGAGAAAAGTATTTCCTTTAAATGACTTTTGTGCAAAGGGGAGGTCCTGATGGAGCTGCAGTCATCTGTCCTGCTTGCTGACTGAGACAGGATAGAGCGCTGCCCTCCAGCAGCTCTGGCGAGTCCAACCCATGCCCCCAGCAGGTGAACAGCAGTCAGCCTTCCTGACTGTGGCTCCTATTATCCTGGCTTGAGAATGGCTGTTTCTCCAGCAGCTGGTATTTGTCAAGATTCTGTTGGGCTTAAGGACGGAGGGCATAAAGATGCATGATTCAGAGACAGTCATGGGAATCACACATTGGAGCCCAAAAGGCCACAGAGAAGCTGACATGGCCACTAGTCATCCTCGGGGCTCTGGCTGGGAGGTCCAGAATGCAAAAGGGAGCTTCACTCAGAAAACACCAGGAGCAGGAAAGAGAAGGACTCTGCCAATGTAGGCCTGGTAGGTAGCAAAGCAGACGGGGAAGAAAAGCACTAGGGATGGGGGATGCAGTGAGCAAGACGGGAAGTGACCGGGGCGTGGACTCCCTTCTCTGTGGGTGGGATGCCATGGCCTACACCTGCAGTGTGAAGAGCAGGCGTTTCTCTGAGCTCAGAGCTCTAGCGCATTCAGTCCCTCGTCAGCTGCTCCAAGGCCAGAGCATCACAGCGAAGGATGCGGCTAGACCAAACTGCTCGGTTTACGGCAATCAGGAAACAGAGCAGTGGAGAGGACGAGGTTAGAGGGAGATACCGAGGAGACACCGGTGCAGCCGCTCAGGCACAGCAGGCATGGGCTTCCCGGAGTGCTCGGTAGCTCCCAAGGAAAGGGGATATCTCGCAGCACAACCACCACCAACAGGAAGCTCGGGGTGGGGGGAGTGGAAAAGGAGAGTAAGCAACATCCAGTACAGGGGGCCCCCGAGCAAGTCTTAGGGAGCAGATATCCCAGCGCCACTCCCAGGTAAGGAGGTGGAAGAGCATTACGTCTTCAGCACCCCTCAGCTAGCAAGTTCCATGGCTATGAGTTGCTGCTTGGTCTCTGCCATTCCACGAGGGACCTGACATACCGTTCTTGACCTTTGATGGCTTGGGTGGAGAAGCATTTATATCTCTGAGGACCTCACCTCGCTATTTAATTAAGTGGGCAGAAGACTTAAGCCACCGACGCCCATGATCTATTTGCTTATCCTGCACATAAACTCCCTCTGCGTGGGGCGCCCCTCAGCCTTGAGCCACGCCGCCTCTCCATATCCATCTATCTCCACAGCCGTCCCAACCTCCGCACGCTGAGCCTTCTCCATGGGGAACGCTTCATGGCTGTGCCTCTCACCAGCTGCACCAGGGGCAGTGGCTGTGGCTCTCCGTCCTTCTATATTCTGTGCTGACTTGAATTAGTTTGAATTCTTTATTTCTCTATCTGTCTCACTGATTTCCACCCTCTTCCCTGGCAGCTATGTGTTCCAGGCACCCTGCTTTTCCTAAGTGGATTTCTTTGTACGTTTCTCATTACCAAACACTGACCACATTGAGCTGCGCTAGCCAAGGTCAAGAGGCAGGCTTTGTATGGGAGACATACTCAGGAATGACAGCAAGACAGTCTGAACTCACCCGGCTCACAGACCTAGAAGCGATGGAAAGCACCCAGGCCAGGGAGACAGAAGTTGTTAGAAGGGAGAGGTTATGTAAGAGTCTCTGGGGACAGCAAGGGCTCTTTGAACAGCTTCAGGTAGTAGACAACAACATTCAGGGGTCAATGACATGCAAACTAACATTGGGGAGACTCTCCTGGAGGGAAGGGGAAAGGAGAAAGCTTTGTGGGTCTGTAGCAGAAACGTCTGCACATCCTTTTCATAATGAAACTGGAACTACAGAGAAAGGACTCTGAAAGCTGTTTGTCCCCTTTGAGCAATCTGTTTCTGGTGGCTTTCACAGAATGGTTCCAGCAAACAGGCACATGCTGGCTTTCCCGTACTGTGAATGAGAATGAAGCTTATCTTTCGAAAAGAATCCTATATGTGTTCCCATTTATCAGCTGCCGCTGCCTGCTTATCTTATCTCTTTCCCAAAAGTCTTTTCAAGCGGGAAAGCAGAGCTGATTGTAGAGCTGTGTTTATGACTGGGTGAGAGAGGCTGGAGACTCAGAACATTTGGATCAGATTGCCGGGGGGTTTTATTGTGTTCTCTGAGCCATTTTTAATCAACTTTCCTGATACTCAGTAAAAGGATGTGGTCGTCATCAAAAGTTCGTTTCGGTAACCAAATCCACAAGAGGGGAAAAATACTCCTACACAGTCACAGGTGCAGCTGAGCTGGGGGAAGGTGAAGGGGTGTGGGGTGTCACCTCTGCACCTGCTGGCCTGTGGGGGGCTCTGTTGGGCAGAGCAGCTCCTGTCGCTCTTATGCTACCTCACCAAAGTGGGGCTGAGATGAGTTTCCTGCAGCTGCAAGCCCTGGGAACACAAAGAGCGTGGCGCTTCCACTGAGTTCCCAGCTCGGATTGAGGCTCTGTCCCTGTTGTGGGCAAGACTTTCTGCTTGGGTCCTTCCTGGCACCTGTCACCAATGAATAGCACAGGGAGACCTATGCCCTTCTGCTCAGAAAATCTCGTGCTCAAGACAGAGAAGATGGGCAGGAAAGATGAGCCATGCTGCAGGTGCAATAGCTGCGGGTTCCTCTTTAGAAAAATCTTGTCCCCAGTATCTGTGCTCGCCTGTCCCCCTACCTATGTCTCCACACTCTGCTGGTCCATACCTATCACATTCTAGGCACTGGGACAGTCTTCAGAATTTTTCTCCATTTTCTATCTCTTGCTTACTATTTTAGGAATTCAGTTTCGTTCCTATATAAGTTTCTTCTTTCTTTTTTCCTTCCTTGTTGCCTTCCTGCCTTCCTTCCTTTCTTCCTTCCTCGCTTCTCTCTCTCTCTCTCTCTCTCTCTCTGTCTCTCTCACTCACACACACACACTCACACACACACACACACACACACACACACATCTGGAGCTTAAACCTAGAACTTCAAGCTTTATTCCTAATGCTTATTATTTTTGTAGTTTAGGACAGAGTCTCCAGAATGTTGGCATTACACATACCTGCCCTCATGCCAAAGGCCACGTGTGCTTTTATTTTCTAATTTTTTCCAGGATGAAGGTCAAGCAGGTGAAGTGAAAACATTCAGCTCTATTTGAGCTGTAGAGGGAAGATGGAGTCAGCAAGGATCACACGCGGCTCAGTGAGTCTGCATCACTAGGACCCCAGGGACTCATGGTAAGCCCCTTACTGGGACATGGCAGAACCTTTAGGTGGTGCAGACTATGGGGATCTGGTTGGCATTGGGGTGAGCCCTTCAAGGGGATGATGGAATCCAGGCCTGCTCTTTTTTCTTTGTCTTTTACCAGTTTAGCCAATAGTAAGCCGCTTGTCTTCTACGCCACACCACACTTTGCTCTCTCTTTGCCATTAGAAGCCACCGCCTGGATTCCCAGAGCAAAGGAGCAACAACCATGAGACTGAAATCTGAAACCAGGGGACATCATAAACCTTTCTTCCTTATAAATTGATTTTTTTTCAGGGGTGTTGTGATAGCAACACAGAGCTGTCTAACAGAAGCTTCAGTGACCCTATAGACATTTAATCTTTTGTAATCAAACTTTGAACCTAGACACCTAAATCTAAGCTCAGCTCTGTCTTGCCATGCCATGGTACTCTTCAAGAGATGGAAAGCTCTGGCCTGCGTAAGTGAGGTGAGCCCTTCTGCCAGGTCATCCTCTGGCCCTCCGACAACACAGCTGTGGAGTGCCAGCTAGAGGGGACCTGGCCACCTTACCCCTAACTAATGGGTGATCCTGGTGTGGCAGGGGCAGGGGCTGCCTGCATGGGTAGTTCTTCTCTGAAATGACCATCAGGGCTTCATCCCAGCTGCTCCTGCCCCTTGTATCCCTCTTCCCTCCTGATGGCCTCTTTCATGTAGGCCGTTAAGGCAGACGCAAAGCAGAAAGCCCTGAGAATTTGCTGGATGGTCCAAGGTCAAGTTGACACAGATGCTGATCCAGCTCTGATTCTGCAACACACACCATCTGCACCTGGTACTGGCTCGTAAGGTGTCTGGGGCCATTCATGGAGCTGGCTCTCATTCAGAGGCAGCGTTTTGCTGTTGTATTAAAATAAAGCTTATTGCTAACAATCTAGGATGACTGGATTTTGGTGGTGCATCAAAAATATACTCAATAGCACATGCAATACTTTGCTCAGCATTTTTGAGTCACTTCTGACTGGGCCAGCAGAGAACCAAATGAATGAATATGAGCACTGCAGGTGAGAGCACAGGGCCATAGCAGACAGGTAACAGGCAGCCAAACAAGGCCAGGATGGGAGCTGCTCCTCTTGTCGCTCCGCCCATCTCTTCATCTTTCTCCTCTTCCTGCTCCTTCTGCCCTCCTCTCCTTCCTGCCTGTCTTTGTAGCCTCTGCTTTCTGTTCAAGGCAGAGCTGGCCCACTTTCGGCTCAGCATGGGTCCTGACCTGGTACACAGGATGGTCCCTTAGACACCAGTGATACAAGCAGCAGGAAATCTGGGTCTAGGTCTCTCTGAACAAAGAAAAAGTGGCCCTTGAAAGTCAGTGCCTTGGGGCCCGGCGGGATGGCTCAGTGGTCTAAAGCCCCTGCTTGGGAAAGCTCGGGCGGCTTCAGGGACCGCGGTTCGCGGTTCGATCCCCGGCACCACATGCTGCGCCAGCCCTGCAGGCTGAGCTGGCCATAAAAAAATGAGTGAATAAACAAATAAAGGTTCTGAAACAAGAAAAAATAAAATAAAATATTAAAAAAAAAAAAAAAAGAAAGAAAGAAAGTCAGTGCCTAAGCCAGGACAGCTGCTTTCCAAGCCAGAAGACTAGGTAACTCTGCCTACTTGTCATTGATGTCCCTGATGGAGAGTGATGGCAGTGTGGCTAATAGCCTTACTTGGAGCAGCCACTCAGAGAGGTTTTATTCTCAGCAAGACATGGATGGAGAAGAGATCTGGCTGTGTGGGAGCCACAAGGCTCCATTCTCAGTCAGCTGCCTGAGTCTGATGGTCTATGCAAAGCCGTCCCAAGAATGGCTTACGCTCCTCTACAAAGTGCCCACATTACAAGAGCAAAGGCAATCTACTCGGAAGAGCAGCAACCAGAGGAGGCAGGGATCTCCATTACCAGTAGCAGCAGAAACAACTGCAGGGTCAGAAAGAGGAATCTTGTTAAGTGGGGAGTGACACAGCAGCAGCAGCTTTGGGTGAGCCTGTAGTCCCAGCACTCTGGAAAGCTGAGTTCCAACCCAGCCCGGGCAAACATGGTGATCTAGTGAGAACCCATATCAAAATAAAAAGTAGAAAGAATAAAGGGCTGGAAATTAGCACATTGCAAAGTCTCTGGGCTCAATCCCCAGAGAGAAAGAGACAGAGACAGAGAGAGACAGAAAAGGGCAGAGACACAGAGACAGAGAGCTAGAGAGAAACAGAGACAGAGATAGAGAGAGAGGGACAGAAACACAGAGATAGAAGCAGAGAGTGACAGAGAGGGAAAAGAAAAGGAGCGGGGAGCTGGGACAGAAGGAAAGGGAAGAAAAGAGGGGAAAGAAAGGAAGAAAAGAAATAAAAATAAATCCAAGGCTTGAGGGGACTAGATCCAGCGGTGAACCAAGTGACTGCGAACAGATGTTTTCCTTCTGCTCAGGTATGGATCCTGTGTGCTGTCGACCACCTTGGTGGTGAGGTGGAGGACACAGCTGCCACTGAGTGTCCCCAAGAACTCAGGGCCAGATGTTAAGGATCCCAGGCAGCACCTGGCCAGCATGGGCAGTTGAATGCTACTTGTGCAAGAGACACAGCAAGCACGGTCCAGGGCCAGGGAGGAGCTCAGGGTGTGAACCCACAGTAGATGTCAGAGAAGGCCTGGAAGATCAACAGTGAAGCTGTGGATCCAGGGCAGGAGGCTGGCTGAGCCTGGGCTGCCTCAGTGGGAGAGACTTACAAGCAAAGCCCACAAGCTGGGGAGGTCAAGGATAGACAATGCATCTCTGGTCCTTCCTTGAGGAGTCTGCTGTCCTCTTGGGAACAGAGGAGAGCCAATCCCTCTTCCAGCCTCGCATTTTATT
Organism: Myocastor coypus; assembly: GCA_004027025.1. Taxonomy (NCBI): domain Eukaryota; kingdom Metazoa; phylum Chordata; class Mammalia; order Rodentia; family Myocastoridae; genus Myocastor; species Myocastor coypus. Next base: position 63,660 of record PVJA010008140.1, read on the forward strand.
CCTTCCCCACAGAAAAAACAATGACTTACGTCAAAGACATTTTCTACACAACAAAAAAAGCCCAAACATTCCAGATAACTTGGTCAAGTACTTGTAAGTTTGTTTGTTTGTTATTTTTTAATGGCTGATACAAGCATAGAAGGACTCCATGGCCTCTGGTCTCATTAGAGACACTTTAATGCCACCCTGCCTTTTACAGGTGCCCAACTGGCAAAGAAACACAAGAGGGAGGATTTTCACTGACACAGAGAGATATCAGAGAGGTTTGAGATTTGAGGCATCCTGGGCTGGTTCCCCAAAACACATAAAGGAAGAAACACAATGCTAACAATTGACAAGTTCTGACGCTCAAGAAGGGGCCATGAGTTAGACCCTAAATGGCACTTGCCCAGCGCCTGCAGAGGGGAGGGCAGCTTTCACATGCGTCCAGCACAGAAATGCAAATGCAAACCTGTGTTTCCGAGCTGCTGTGGGGACAGTGGGCAGGAAGGGGTAGGCGGGAAGGGAGTTTTTCCATTTCCTGTAGCAGCCCGAGTAGAAGCTCATTTTTCATTCCTCACGAGTGATACTGTTTATTTGTGCCTGTTTTATGAAGTATTGTAAACATTTTGATAAAGCAGAGAGCAAAACAGCAAACGCCTGAGATTCACTCTCATCACTAAATTGGATCTTATTGCCATACTCGCTGTAGACGTTTTGTGTGTGAATTTATGAAAATTATTCAGCTAATGGGGCCCTCGTGTGTGGTGCTAGGAATCTGCTCTTTTGAGTCTCCTGTAGACAAAAATCACTACTAAGTGTTTGATGTTTTTAATCCTACGCAAGTGTTTAAAGTGGTTGCTACTTTTTATGAAATTTAAAAATTATTTTTTCCAGGCTTGAAAACTTTTCATTACATGATATCGTGCTGCATATGCATTCTCACTCACCATGCCTCAGCCCTGTGCAAGCAGCGTGTTCGAGGGACTTCCGCTGTGGGTCTTGTGGAGTGAAACGTTGTTAAATGAAGCTGTTGGCTAGGATTGGTTTGCAATGTTTTGACTCATCTATTGTTGGGAGAAGGGAAGCTTACAAGGAAAGATGTAACTGCGCAGAGCTCCATGTCAAAATCGATGCATCAGAGGACCAAAACGACATGTAGTAGTGCACATAAGGAAGCAAAGCAGTAGGTAGGTCTAGCTTCTCAGGGTCCTCTCTCCCATCCTGCGGCCTAGTACTCAATTTTTTCTCTGCAAATCTTTACTGAGCTACTTCCTTAAACTGTCATGAAGGTAAGAAAGTAGTATTTTTTTTAACTGAAGGATTTTTGCAATGTTGCTATTAAGCCCCTGATTCTGGTGGACTTGCTCAGCTCTACCCCAGTGCATTTCACAGTGATTTCTGTCTAAGTCATTTTTCAGGGTTATCCTTTAATACCGATGTCCATTTCCATACATGGTAGCTATCTAAGGGTGCAAAAAAAGAGGCTGCTTGTATATGAGGTCTGTTATTCTCCACTCCTATCTCTACTGTTCTTGACTTTAACTCCTTCAGAAAGGCCTTAGTAAAGGCCTTTACTAAACATGGGATTTCATGTTTAAATAGCAGGATGTCTTTGTGGAAGTCGAATGCTTCATGGACAGTAAAGAGGATGACATTTCCAGGGAGCCTCTGTGGGGCCCCAATGGGCAGGATATTTTTTCCCCTCCTCCCTCTGTTACATGGCTGTAAAGTGACAATGTTTTCCACTGGCACATGGAACGGATCAACAAAAGGGGCTTCAATAATTGCCTAATGTTTTCCAGATAAAGTAATGCAAAGTAAGGACAGTTGTATCAAAGACAAAAATAGCATTTTTATCTCAAGAGAGACTATATTTTAGAGAAACAAAAATGACTTTCTCTTTACCATGTGTCATTCTAGTGTGTGTATGAGCTGCAGCCTGTTTTGGTGAGCTATGCACAGAGAGAACGAGAATGAACTAGAGATATGTGCTTCTATGCTTTCTCTTCCTCCCTCCCTCCCTCCCTCCCTCCCT
>PVJA010008141.1:0-65602 GCA_004027025.1 Myocastor coypus
AAAAAAAAAAAAAAAAAAAAAGAAAGAAAAAAAAAACATCACATATATCAAGGCCCCGAGGCCTGCTCTCCATGAATTGCTGACTCTGCTTTCGAGTACAGCCATTTGCGTGCGAAGTGCCACCAGCTACATCACTGTGAACTTCCTGGTGATAACTTCACCTTCGTTCACTTCTGCAGCCCCGCGGCACCCCCCACAAGAACTCATCTCTGAAAGGCCAGCACTCTCCAGACGGCAGCGACACAGCTCTCCTCCCAGGGCTTAGCCCCAGCACCCACTCTGGCTTCCCCGTCAAATTTCAAGGTTTCTTCCTTGAATTCCTTCTCCTACCTCGAATGATACATGTTGTGACAGACTTTCTCCAAATACCTTATTTAAAAGTAATGCGATTTATTCATTCTATTTTATTTTCCCTACATACATTTATCACAGTCGGATCCACAAGAAAGTAATTTCCACACGTAACAGGATTGTCAATTCATAGAGAGAATTAGAATGGTCTGCTAACAGGTTTTTGTTATATCGGTGTGAGAAAAGGAAGGAGAAGAGAGGGAAGGATAGGAGCCCTGAACGAGAGGAAGAGGGAGAATCTTAATAAGTAAGTGTTTCACACATAATGCAGTTTCTATCTCTTTTTGATCAAAGTAAGAATCAAAGAATGAACCTTCCATCGTCTTTCGCAGCTGTGATTCCCCGGCACTTGTCCCGGAGCGTTCCTTGCGACGACGGTGGCTCAGTCCACTCCGGAAAGTCTCCCTACAAAACTATACTCCTCGACCCTTTATATTTCCATACCTATCTTTGTTCCTCCTAGGAAAAAAATACATATGACCTATTTAAGAAAATTCAAGAGCTATAACTTCCACACACTCACAGTAGTTGTGTGGGCACTTGTAGCTTCTCATCCAACTACCAGAGCCTCTAATTTTCAATTATTAAAAGTTACTAAAATGTACATTTCTTAGTACAAGTGTGGTGACACATACTTGTACTCCCAGAACTACGGAAGAAGACATCAGGAAGGTCACTACCAATCTGGGCTGTGTAGTGAGAGACCCTGCACGGAAAAAAAAGAAAAAAATAAACCTTAAAAAAAATAAAATGTACATTTTTGAATTCTTTCTTCACATGTGACAAGAATGTGTTTGGAGCTTTTTTTTTTTTTTTCTGTAGTTAGGAAAGGGTCTACAGGGTCTCACTACACAGATCAGCCTCATAGTGATTCTCCTGTGCTCAGCCTCCCAAGTGCTGGGATTACAGGCGCAGGCCACCACACCCAGTCTCCATCACAGTCTCAGTGCACCCCAGGGGTGGGGCCAGCATGGCACACAGGGCTTGAACCCCGACTGCTGCGCTCTGCCTAAGCAGGTGCTGTAATCCACCGAGGAACTTCTTTCCTAAAAAGAATTATTTAAACTCACATTTTCCCCCATGAGACCTCTCTAGTTATATGCAGCTGGTCACATCAACACGAGATTGTTAATAATTACTTTGGTCTTTCCCAGTACATAAAGGGTTCTCTGCTTGGTGCCACTTGCAGTTGGGTGTGCTCTTGTGGTCTCCCTTGGGGTAAGTTTTCATTTTCTCTTCAGCAGTGATGTGGACACACTCCTCAAGTCAGAGCCTCTATGCGCTTCTCTGTAGCAAAACTGAAGATCCCATCAGGCAATAGTGCATGTCTGAAGTGACTGTGAAATAAAGCTGTGCTTGCTAATTCCCTTCCAGTTAAGAGCTGTGTCTCACACAATAGAGTAGCAGGCTTCGCATCCATAATGTATTGATGGTAACACACACTGCTGACCTCATTCTCTGGGGGCCACAAACTAGATATTCTTTATAGTGCTGACATATCATGAAACAAATATCACGAGGAACAAAACTCATAATAATTATAAAATATAGTTAAAGAATTTTTTGTATGCTGTTTAGTCCATATGGGGGCTTTTTAATGAGACTATCAAGAAATCAATGTTATATATCTTGAGTCTTAAAAAAAACACTTTGATGTGATAGTTCTAGCACTGGAATTCTATTCTTTCAACACAAACAATTCTAGGTGCTTTGAGTCTTCTAAATTTTTAACTGAATTGCAAATTTTTTAAGCAGATGTCTTAATCAACTTCCCCATTGCTGGAATAAAGCTGCCTGACACCTTCAATTGAAAGGACAAGAGATTTGCCTCTGGTTTTAGAGGGCTCAGTCAGTAGTCAGCTCACCATGAGGCAGAAGCAGCAATGGAAAAGGGGCCTGGGAAGGAACGCTGTCCAAACTGAGGTATCCATGAAGCAGCGAGGAAAGCACAGAGCTGGGGCCAGAGTTCTGCCTTCCAGAGGGAAGACCCAGGGGCCCCCTCTCCCCCCGGGGGCCTTCCCCTCAGCAGCACACTTAGCAAGAAACTCATCAATGGGTTAGCCTACTAATAAGTGCAGCACTTGCATGAGATAGTCACCTTCCCAAAGCACCCCTATCTGAACACAATACTTTGACTAGACACTTTAAATAGAAGCTATAATACCCTGTATGATGACACACATATAGCATGCCAGGAACTCAGGAGGCTGAGGCAGGAGGACTACATTTCAAGGCCAGCCAAGCCAATTTGGTGAAACAAACCTTGTCTCCAGATTAAATAAGAGGGCCAGGCATGTACCTCATTGCCTCCTCAGTTTAGTAAAAAAAAAAAAGAAGGAACTATAGTATTATATTATGAAAAGAAGTGCAAACACTACTTTTTTTTCATTTTATAAGGATAAGAAATCCTACCCTAAATGAATACCACAGACCTCCAGGAGGATCTCTTGTCTTCACAGAACACAAACAAATCTTCATAATGTTAGAAGTGCTCCCACAAATCACAGGAGAGCATCTCCGTGTTTATGACTTATTCTTTCCATTTCTTGAAAGATTATCATGTCCTCTGTCTCACACACACACACACACACACACACACTTCACAAAAATGTGGCATCCACAGCAACCACATGCATATTTTAAATCCTTTCAAAAATAAATTTTATTATTTTTATGGAAAGACTTTTTTCTTAGATTTCTGTATTAGTTTCAATGTAATTACAACAGTGGCTTCACTAAACATAGTTGTTTAATATATTACAAATCCCTTCAAATATCTGTTTAGGCAGGGAGCAATTCCAAGTGAGCAGTTACTCTACATAAAATAATCCAGTCATCTTTTTTCAAAAACCTCAGTACTTAACAGTTATGTGCAATTGTCCACTTATATTGAGAAAAAAATTATGGCATGGTGCATAAAAAGGTCTAGAGAAGAGACTTTTACACATGATTCACCAAAAAAGTAAGATTTAAGAATGCCAGGGCCTAGCTCTACCACGTACAAGCAATTAAGTCTAAAACAGTAATAGGTATGAATAATCACTTCACCTACTTTCATGTTCAGTGCAAGTTTCACCTGAATATTCCAGGGAGAATCTTTAGGCAGTGGGGAGTGTTTTAAGGAAGCTCTTCAGTTCCTCTAGAAAACACAGAGAAAGAATGGAATAGCACAAGCCCAAAATTTTGTATGCTAATTTGTTTCTTACTTCTAGGCCTCATTAATGTCAATCTACTCCTTGTGATAATTAACTATTCTTGGGGAAATGGCAAAATGCAACATGAATAATATTCCAAGAAAATAAGACATGAGGAAACATTAAACTCATGCTACTTCTTCATCCATGAGGAATAGTGCTAAGTTATTACAAATTGTGTCAGTAACTGCTACAACAAATAAATAGGGCAATGAGCACTGTCTTTGCAGCTAGAATGTAACACTGTCTTCACAGGTACACAGTTCCTACACATATACATCCTTGTACTGTCACCAGGTGGAAACATGAATGCTTTCAATAAACTTGTGAATTTGTATTCTAAACATTTATCTGTTCCCTGGATTCAGGCCTGCGTAGTCCCATAAATGCCTGGAGACAAGGTTGACAATGAAAGCTACAGAAGGCTGCCAATGCAGCAACCAGGATAAGGTCAATGCCTGCCTGCACACTCTTAAACCACTAAAGGAACACATCTCTGCATGCTTTACAGGAGAAAAGCAAAACAGTTCAGACAGAAGACAGCTTTCCTTGATTCGCCAACACTAGTCAAAACAGTATCTTTCTGTTTCTTTCTTTCACATAAACACAGAAACCAGAAAGTGAATTTATCATGAGTGGATTAAGAAAACCAAATTTTTCCATTGCTGGAGGGGTTTCCAGTTGATTTCCCACTTTCATTTAAAAATATGTCTGCCTCAGTACAGCCGTATGCATGAACCTGATGGTAGGTCTAAGTGACAACGCATTCAGGAGAAAAATAAATGGGGAACGTGCAGGGGAATGTGCACTACTTTAATATCAAACGTTCACATGAAATCTCTTCCTAATTTTATACATGATAATCTTATTTCCTCTGAGTCAAACAGTAAGAAGAATATAAAATCCTAAGAATGTCACCCCAAATGTCAAAATGCTAACACATGTCACAGATGTCACTGGTGGAGCATGTGCAAAGTTGTGAAAGAAAAAACCCACTGCCTCAGACTGCCCTTGCCCTGGTTGTCTTGTCTGTCCTTTCTCTAGGTAGGAACCTAGTCAGTGCCCTTTTGGTGCCTCCCCACAGCAAACTCGACGGCCCTTTGCATCTTGAAGTCCCCTTCTCAGAATCTAAGGAAATAAATGGAAGGATTTCTCTCCACTACCAACATGCTTTTCTCATTCTCAATGTTAGAGGAAGAAGCCTTCACCACCTTTCCAACACCTTGTCCATCTTTCCTGCCAACTGATATCAACTGCTCTGGCTTCCAGAAGCATGAAAGATAGGAAGTTAATTGTGCCACCATGACTGTGAAGTAGCCCCTTTAGGACGGGTAAAGGCAGCATTGCCTATGCTGTAACTATGCAAGGTTAATAAGTTTATGTTCAGAGAGACGTTAGTTCTGAGCGGGGATTGTGGAGTTAGAACTACCCTGCAGTGCTGAAAACAAACAGCTGATAGCCACTCAGCTACAATCTGCCTGTGGGGTAAAGCTAAGTGGAACACTGGGTCCATCAGATGTAGAGGAGCTAGAGACGCCAGAGTAAGAGAAGAGGAAGGTGAAGGACAGCAGAGTGGCAGCGGGCACACACCTGCAGACCTCAGGGTGAGATACAGGAAAACCAAGCCCAGAAGCCCTAGGGGGCAGGAAAAGGCAGGCCCAAATAGGTCTCCACGGAGGCTAACCAGGGAGGCCTGGGGTGAGAGCCACACATTTGGAGACAGGGTCTTGCAAAGTTGCTGTGGCTGGCCTCAAAGCTGCCACCTTCCTCAAGAGCTGGATTTACAGCCATGTACCCCCTAGCCACTGACAATGCGTAATTTCTGGTTCCATTTATTTTGTAAAGAGTGATTTTTTCTTTTTTTCCCCCAGCAGACCGTAGCACTGGTCTGTAATCACAGCTACTGAGGAGCCTGTGGCAGGAAGATTGCAAGTCTTGAGGCCAGCCTGGGTAGCTTAGTGAGATCATGTTTCTCAGAATAAATAATAAAAAGGGCTTGGGATATAGCTCAGTGCTAGGGTGTCCATCTAGCTGGTGAGAGCCTTAGGTTCAGCCCTCAGTGACAAACCCCCATCACTTTGCTATCCCAATTAGCAAATGTTTACCAGAATGCCATAATTGTATCTGAGTTTCAGTTTCAAAAAAGCTACTCTCAATTTCAGTGATAATTTTTTGAGTTGAAAAAGTAACATAGAACTGATGCCTGTGGACAAAAGTCAGACCATTTCTCTGATGATTTCCAAGAAAAACCAGACGCAGTTCTCTGCTGGTCTCCAGTTCCTGCAGCAGGGCAGCTGGCAGCTCTACAGCGCTCAATCAACACTGCTCCGGGAGTGTATCGCTGGCATCAAGACTGGGCTTTGGGTCTCATTTTGAGTTGAGCAAACCAAGAATATTTTTTGGCTTAATCACTAGAAATGGGTACATTCCTAACAGGCTAGTCAGCCTTCAGACATTGGGGTATGTTTAAAAATAGAATGGCAAAGTATCTATGTGAGCTATATTTACTAGAACAAATACAGTAAAAGTGGGAGAGGAAAATGTTTAGAAAATAAAATATGAGGACCAGCCAAAGAGCTCAGTGAATTAAAGCATCTGCAAGAAGACACAGGGTGTTCAATCCCCAAGCCTGCCATTCCAGGCCTGGCCCAGCCCCCAGGGCACGCTGAGATGGCAATTGAGGCTAGGTGCTGTGACACCCGCCTGTAACCCCATCTCTTGAGAGGCTGTAAATAGGTGGATCAATATGAGACTGATCCGGTATTGAGACCCCGAACACCTTGTAGACCCTTCCCTAAAATGCAAAGAAAGAAAGAAAGAAAGAAAATGTGATTATTTTCCCTCAGTTTGCTTACGCTTAAATCACTCACTTCCACGCAGGTGGATTATTTCACTTCCCCTTTGACAGTGTAAGTCAGACCCCTGCCTGGAGTTCATTTGCCTGGGCGAGTGCTGGGCGATGTGCAGAACTGCTCTGGACTTGTCATCTGATCGGTGGGAAAAACACGCAGAAACATTAGCCTTCACACACAAGGCAGACAGGGAATCGCCACACGAAATGGCTATGGCAGTGCTAAGGCCTCTCAGAGCCAAATGGAAAGTGTGGGTGCTAGGACAGGGAGCGGGCACCAAGGGTGCTGGAAGGCCATGGCGCTGGCAAATCCATCAGCCTGGAAATGGTGGAGAGCCTCCCAATTACCGAGCATTAGCTGGGAATCTTGGCTATCCATTGTAAGAACTCAACTCGGGCCCTGTTCTGTGATGTCAGGGTCTGGTCAGTGCTTTTGTGGGCTCATAAGCCCAGGCTGAAGGACAGGCAAGCACACGCCCATCTCAGCTCACCTCAGGGAAACACAGACGCTCAGGAAGTTGGACACATAAATATTTTCAGGCCTTTCGAAAAGTCCCCAGTGGAAGGTAGAAGAAGGAGTTCACAGATGGACGCATGCAGCAGCTTGCCCCAAGCCTACATTCCACAGGTCTCACTTATAAAGCGAGAGTAACTGATACTTAACTAGTCTACCTGAAACACAGTAGCGATGTGGTTGGCAAGAGGCTCTTAATTCTGAAATGATTCTTTTAAAAACTAGCCTCAACCAAAATGTAAGACAAGCATAGCTCAGAACTCAGGAAAATGTTACCTAGCATCAAAATCCTATTCCTGGAGGATTAAAAAGGAAATCTGGGAGTGTTGGGGAGATAGGTCAGTGGAATAAGTGTTTTGCCTGGCAAGTATAAGGTCCTGAGTTCAATTCCTGGTGCCACCAAAAAAAAAAAAAAAAAGGAAATCTGGGAGCACAATCTTAGACACAAACATCCATCTATGCGTGAGGGAAGCTATGGATAGATCAACAGACAGACAGACAGACAGACAGGAGTGTGAGAGAGAGACACACAGAGAAACACGGAGAGACAGACAGACACAGAGACAGACACAGAGGTGAAGAGTGGCCTCAAGCATTTGAACGAGCTAATCAAATGGAAAACACCCAGGCAGTAGGCAGCTTTTCATCTTCCTATCTTTTCAGGGAAATACTAAACAGTTAAAATACAAGATGCAGCCCAAGCTTTCCGTGTGCTCAGCCAGCTGTGGCTGCCTTCACGGGGAAAGGTTGTTTAAACAATAGTTACTGCTTCCAAAGATGTATCAGAAATAACAGACTGTTGTGTAAATAGAGGAAAATTGGCCTCACCCAGCCTAAATTAAATACACAAGTCATCAGTGAAAGTCAGAACAGGTAGAGGAAATAGGTTTTAATATCAAAAATCTCCCCAAATATCTCTCCTTCCTGTTTCTTATTTCAAAAAGAGTAAAAGAAAATGAAGTATACAGGCTGTCATTAACACCATGCAAGAAAAATGTCAGTCTTCTTCCATACACAGGATGAGCACTTTCAAACAGCCATTGTGTACCAGAAAATATGCTGGCAAGAAAGAACTATGAAAAATAGTTTTTGCTCTTGGGGAGGTAAGGAATAAAATTTATTAAGATTCATTTTGTACACATGCAGGAAATTATTCACATTATCTCAATTGCCCCCCAGAACCACTCTTTGAAAAAAGAATAGCTGTGATCCAGAACTGAATCCTGCGACCTCGGAGAATCAGCGATTTGTCTAAGGGCAGCCAGCAGAAGCAGCATCGGGACCCAGATCTCCTGACCCCAACTTTCCCCACAGTGCCCACCAACGGACTTGCTAGGCATGCGCGTCTCGCCAGCACCATGCATCCCACTGTGTGCTGGGTTTCCTAGAGAATTCCATTTCGCTTCACATCTTTCCCTGGCTTCTGGACAGAAAACCTTGCATATAGGGTGCAACTGTCAGAAATCATCAAGGGCCTACTCACAGAGCACCGAAAAGTCCTCCAAACTCGAGAAGGGGTGAAACCGTCAGAGAACAGACATTCAGCCATGACACATATAGGTGCAAAACTAGGTAATACATCGCCATACACGTACTTTGAGAATGAATGAAAGTATCAGTGAAACACCAATATCCTCTGTAAATTGGTCCAGCCTTTTAAAAGGGATCAAACTCAGTGTCTACACTGATAGCAGCATTTGCAATGTGCACGCCCACACAGAGCAATGATTCTACCTCTGGGAAAGCACTAAGGGGTCACCATTCAGACAGATGCCAACCTCTGAGCCTCTCCCTCTCTCTCCCATGCTCTCTCTTGTTTCTTCCTCTGACTCTCTGTGTCTGACTGTCCCATGCACTGAGCTTCCAAATCATCTCCTGTTTTTCATCCCCTTTGAACCTTTTCCCACTTACGTTATCTTCCTTACTGATACCTCCAACGTCTATTCCAACGCCATTTATCCTACACAACAAGAGAATCTTTCAAAGTGAATTTCCAATTGCTTCGATGTGAAAGTGTCCTCAGTACACTTCCACAACTACCCTGTGAAGAACAAACACCTCTTCCTCACTTCCTAGGCATCCCATAAGTTGGCCCTGTTAGGACCTTCCATTTCACCCTAGAAAAAATACCCTACGGCAAGCCTCAAATCAACCTCAGGTTACCTTGCTCTAAAGATTTCCTGTGTCTTCCACAATGTAAGAGAAGAATTTCTTCTTGCTACTCCCAGAACACTTTACTTGCATGTCCTTTAAATTGTAGTAAGTCCCAACTCAACTTACTTATCAGTTTGGTCTGCTCTTAGATTATGCATGCTTTGAAAATACCTGCACCTTCCATTTTCTGTATCATTTAGATAGGGTTGCTTTGAGGCAGAGCCTGAAATAAGGATGCTTGCAAGAGCTTTATTGAACTGGTGCCCTCAGAAGAAATCCACAGGGAGCAAGGAAAACAGGACAGAACAGCAGGCAGAGCCATCCTAGAAAAGCTCTGCGCAGTCTGCATCGAGTCTAATCCCACGGCAGCCCCAGAACACAGCACACCCAAGACTGGCCCCCCCACTCGAGCGAGAAACCGGGACTGTTATTCCTGCCTGTGGAGTTAGTGGGTGGCCCTTGCCACACTGGCAGGGAATGTGACTTCCCAGGCACCTCTGATTGAGGCATCTCCCATAAGGCACAGAAACTACTTAGAGGAAAACCGCAAGTGTGAATCTAGTCATCCGCACCTCTGAGAGCGAGGTGACAGTCATATACACCTAGTGAGTGGAGCCTGGAGAGCAGATGCCGCCACTGCCATGTGCACCAGGAGCGCTCGTAACGCTTCTAACCAGTCAGCCAGTGCACGTAGCTAGTAGTTAATGAAAAGAATGGCTCACATGAAGAAATAACTTTATACTCCTATTTGAGGTAAGTATATCCTTACAAACAGCAACTTGGCCATTACTGCCTATCAATTCAGGCCGCCATAACAAACAACTACAGACTGGAGGGAATTATGAAAAACAGAAGTTTATTTTTCACAGGATGGCACACTTGGGTCAGGATCCCAGCACAGCCAAGCTCAGAGAAGGCTCTTGCATGCTACAGACCAACCACAACTTGCCATCCTCATACAACACTGGCAGAACAGAGCTAGCTTTCTGGCTTCTTCTTGCAAGTCCCCTAACCCACTCATGAAGACGCCACCGTCCACGAGGGCAGTACCTCCCGAAGGTCCCATCTGTAATCAGCATCACAGTAGAGATGAGATTTTTCAATTCGTACATTGCGGGAAGGCAGTATTTAATCATAGCAATGTTTCATGGCAGGTAGACACAGAATAGAAAGAAAAAATGCACAGGTGTTTTTTTTTTAAAAAATTACATTTCCTTTATTTAAAATATCTTCCTAGCAGGCCTAAGCAAATATACTTAACATCAAATTAATTCACAGCAATCAAGAAATTGAGCAGTTTGTCCCTCTTAGACATTTAAATTAAAGATTAGTGAAAATACTGAGAGCAATTTCTGATGAGAGTGATCATTTTTATACTTAAAGACACTGCGTACACTATTGACCCCATAAAGCTACTGATTACAGCAACAAATATTTACAGAAGGAACAAACATTTGCCTAACAAACTGCAAGAGAATCTCATAGCTATGGTGAATAACCTGCCAACTTAAGGTCTTTTGTAGATCAATAAGTGGACAAATGATATTTCAGCTTATTAAGCCCACCAGGGACACTGCTTCAACCTTCAGTTGTCTCAGTGGATGGGATAAAATCAGCATGATTCAACTTTAGAAACTACAAAAATGGTTCACACAGACTGGAAATACTACGGCTGCCGTGACCTCGTAATCGATGCCTGCGCGGATGCAGCAGGTGCATGCTGAATGCCAGCAATCTATGAGTCAGCCTACCATGACCACTAGGAGAATACAGGTACATAGGACTCCTTTAGGGACACAGAGTAAGCATAATGAAGAACAAGAGAAGGCACACAATTCACTTAGTGAAATGCATCGAAGCTTGATTTGAAATCTTCTATTTCTTTAATATCTTAGCTAGAAAGTACAAATTCCTTATGTTTCAAAGCCCTTCGCAGTAGGACCTTTTCCAACATGATTTTGGTGCATTTGCTTATTTTGCAAGCAAATATATGGAGTCCTATGTTTGTGGAAGAGAGATCTGTAGACAAAACACTGACACCGTCCCCACTAGTCCACGCACTGTGCAACCCTCTCCTTCACTCACCCTCAGCTCCAACCACAGGTACCAAGTGATTCCTGGTACCCACATTATTCAGGAGAGGCAGCCCCCTTGCTTGTACCTGAGAGTCACTATGTAGCCTTCTTCTTACCCGACCTCGATGGCTGAGCAGGCCACACAGTCTGCACTGGAGCATCTGACCAGGAAAGCACTCCCGTGCGTCCGGAACACTGAGAAGCGTTTCCTTAGGAAGCATTACTAACACCCATGTGGACCGGGTAGGGGAGCACGAAGTCTAGCCAGTCACAGAAGGCTCTTCATGGAGGAGCTGACCCTGGCCCTAACCAAAAAATCAAACTGAGGCAACTGCTTACCAGAAGCTGAAAGAAGAGCCTCATCAGGGAAGGCTTCCTGGAGAGAAGCCATGAAACATAGTGGAGAAACCCAGTCCCACTGAAGTCACAGGGAGAAGATATTCCCTGACCTCACTTTCCTACTCTTACCAGCCGTGAAGCAGGTCTGTCTGTAGGAAGCCGAATCCCACCACGAACCCTGCAGGAGCCCAGACAGATCACGGTGATGGGCAAAATAACACAGTGAGGCCAGCCAGATAGCTCAGCGAACTACAGTGACTCCTTAGGCAGACATGGGGACCAGATCTCAGGCCTTCTGGCCCGGCCCCGCCCCCACCCCCAGGGCACACTGAGACAACAACTGAGACTGGGCATGGTGGTGCATGCCTATAATCCCAGTGCTTGGGAGGCTGAAAGCAGGAGGGTTCACTACAAGTCCAATCTACATAGTGAGACCCTGTAGACCCTGGACTACACACATAAAAAATAATAACAACATTAATAATAATGATAATGCGTTGATAAGGGGAGAGAACAGATCTGCAGGGACATAAGGAGGAATCTGCCATGCTGATACACCCCTCTCCCTTTCCAGGCTCTGAATTCTTTACACTCTAGGTCTAAATGTGCATAAAACTATGAACCTAGAGCAATAGCTAGAAGAGAGCAGATGTTTATTATTTTATTTAGGGACTCAAGATCATGCTACATGGCTCAGGCTGATATCAAACTCCTGGCTCTAAGTCAAACTCCTGCCTCAGCCTTCTAAGTACATAGGACTGTAGTTTCGATATGGCACAGGAGGTGTATTCTTCATGCATGCTCTGGAAAAGTAGCTCGAAGAGACACAAAAGGAACAAATAATGATGTTGGACCAAGCACAGCGGGCACAGCTGCACAAGTGCCACTCTCTAAGTTTACATTTGAAAATGGCATTTGCTGGGTAGATGAGTTCAGTACAACTAGACTGACAAGCTAGACTTGACTTGTCAGACTCGCGGCACGCACAGGCAGTCGGTGAGTTGAGTGTATGGCATACAGTGTCACCTGTATTCATCCCCTCGATATTTTATCTCTTAAGAAAAAGAAGCTAAACAACCAAATTTCTATCAACTTTTGCACCTCTGTGCATTGCTGCTTCTTGAAAAATTATACTGCCCCAGATAGCATTCTCCAGGGCACAAACTTTATATTTACAGAAAGGCTAGGGAAATACTTATTGATAATTTATAGCAATTTGTTAGCGGGAGATTTTGATTTAATTAATTTAGACTTGATTTCAAATCCTACTCAAGGGTTAAAATCTCTTCTACCCAACTTTTAAATGCAACCATAGCTGTTAATCTGTTGACTTCCAGCCAGTATATTCTTATTAAATCCTCTGTGGAGAAAATGGTTAAAAGACTGATAACATAGGCAAAATGGAAGGAGTAATAACGTATAAGACAGGCAGTCAGCCACCACAATATTATGCTGCGCATCTGTTATAAAGTTCTCTTCTAGCAATGGTTTAGGCAGCAGTTCTCAACCTGTGGGTCGCAACCCCAGCGGGGGGTCAAACGACCAAAACACCGGGGTCGCCTAAAGCCATCGGAAAATACATAATGCATATCAGGTATTTACATTCCGAATCATAACTGTAGCAAAATTACAGTTTTGAAGTAGCCACCAAAGTTATTTTTTGGTTTGGGGTCACCGCAACATGAAGAACTGTATTGCGGGGTCACAGCGTTAGAAAGGTTGAGAACCGCTGGTTTAGTGCAGTTTTCATATGTACTCTATCAGTTATGGGCAAAATCACTTCTCCAGGAAAACAACAACATTTTTGAGATTTAGAATTCTCCTACTGGTGCTTAGAACACAGTAAATGAAATTACGCCCACTTATGGCAAAGTAGCTCTTAAGTATTGGGATTTGGAACTGCGAGTCTGATTGTTCATTTATCCAAATGGAAGATTTGGCCTAAATTTGCTGGGCTTCGGACCATGCCTGCAAAGAAATCTCTCCTTACGCAATCCGCCCTCTGATAAAACAGGTGTGATAACTTCACCACGCCACACACTCTGGAGGCCGCCCCTCTGCCAGGGGTCTATTGCCATACAGAGAAGGGCTTCGATTGAGACAGTGACGTCCATCACACACACACACACACACACACACACACACATACACACACACACACACACACACACACACACACACATGCCTAATGCCACAGTCATCATAATCCTGACTTTTTTTTTTTTTTTTTTTAACTCAAATGAGCACTGCTGACTGGCAAACTGTTCTTTCTTAGGGATCAGGAAATCACAGATTTCATAAACAAAATGAAGTTTGAAATGAAAGAGGTAAAAGGCACAAGAAGCCCCTGCCTTCCTCCTCCCCTTTACAGTAGCTGTAAGAGGACTCTTAGGAGCCTCCAAGGCTTCTCCGAAAGGGATCTGAGGCCCAAGGCTCGTCCAAGGGGACAGCATAGCAGCTCGAGGTACTTACGGCAGTCCTCTGTGACTCCCTGCCTCTGATGGTGCCCTTGCTTTACTTCACCCTGGATGTATGAGAGAAATTCCAGAGCCGGGAGCCTGCCACTGATTTGCCTTCAGTACAGAGATGGAATACACTGCCATAGAATTTCAGCGTTTTCCCACCACCTCTTAAAACACAGCTTCCCCAAAAGTTGGAGAAAACACAACAACTCTTTTATCTCGTTTTCAAAAACTTATTTTCTTGCCTTCTTGAAATTTGTCATCTAAGCCTGTTTCCTTCCCTGCTATAGCTTTCTTCTATAGGTGTTAACAAGTTTTTGAATGAATAAATCCCTTTGAAGGTACTATTCATATAAAAGCCATAACCGAGACAGCTTTTGCCCTCAGGGAGTTTACCTCCTAACTGAAGAAATAGTAAGTGTAAATTATTAGGATAGAGGGAGAATATGGAGGGCCAGGGAGATAGCTCAGGGCCATAAGCACCTTTCATGGTAAGTGCAAGGTCCCAAGTTCAAATTTGACCCAGATTGGACTACAAGAAAGAAAGAAAGAAAGAAAGATAGATAGATAGATAGATAGATAGATAGATATTGTTTCTTTATAATTTCATGTGAAGAAAATGGTACCAACTTGAACTCAGAGACATAAGCCAGAATATGAGGATACACATACACACACCTCAGATAGCAGCTACCTCAACCTACTGCCACTTGGACCTATCCAGGGACAAGGCTAAAACTTTCTAATTTCAGATAACCATCCCCCTAGCACTGCCAAGTAACTCCCAAGCTGCAATCCAGTCCAGGACCATTTCTAGACCATTGCAAAATTCAGGTCTTATTCAGAATAAAGCATCATTTAGTCTGTAGCATTTACAGGTGGCTTAACTAATTACTGTTTACAGTATTTACAGTATTTCAGTAGGTTCCTATTTTTATTTCTAACTAACAAAGTTGTTCAGTACTGTCACCCTTATCCTATTTTTTTCCAGAATCATTAGTTGTTTGCATACTTTCACAAAACCTGGCGATTTTTACAAATATGTTGTGTTAAAGCTGAACTAACTATATGTGTGCATCTTACCTGAAGTATAAAAAATGTATATAGACTTTCAAATGCAAATGCCCTTGCTTCACCCAAATGTGTATGATATATATACTAGTTTCCAACATGGTTAATAACACTAACTACCACTTGGGACACAATGGCTTACAAGCTCCTGTGAGAAGTCAATGCTAAAACACCCAGGGTCAATCTGTCACCTCTTTGTCCTGTCTTCACACCCTCCCCTACTTTTTTTTTTTTTTTCTTTTTTTTCTTTTTTAATGGCTGGCTCAGCCTGCACTGTGTGTGGGGCTGGTGCAGCATGTGGTGCCGGGAATCGAACTGCGGTCCCTACAGTTGCCTAAGCTTTCCTAAGCAGGCGCTTTAGACCACTGAACCAACTTGCCGATCCCCTACTTCTTGATAACCACGAAAGCAGGGCGTTCCCTTGTCCTTCCTTTTCTGTAGTTGTTCAGTAAGCGATTCAGGAAAGAACACAGAGTTTACAAACTGAAGTCTGAGGCTGTGTTCCGTCCAACAGAGACTTAGCAGTATCGACAAAAACCGTGTTTGTTTATAAAACTGCTACCACTAGTTCCTATTCAAGACCCTGACACACCTTCAATACTTGATACACAATAGTTGAAAGTTAATTTTTTAATACAATAAGTGCTTCTGATTGTCCTGCTGCTCTCATCCTATTTATCTTTGTCAAGTAAATGAAGACCTGTGACACTTTCCCAAGAGAGAAAAAAAGAAACTATGCATCTGATTTCCCATTAAAAAATGGAAAGGTAAGATTTCATTTGTTTCCCTTAAGTTAATGTGGGTGTCAACTTCATCCCTCAGAGCCTCCTAATTAGAACCTCGTGACTTATAAAGAGAAAATGAAGTATATTTGCCACCATTGTCCTTTAAGACTGTAAATAAAAAACGCTGAAAATAGCCCTCCTTATTTCTGAAGTTGCTGGAATGTGACACTTGTTACTATAGGAACAGAGCCAGAGATTATTCATCTTTAATTCCACTGATTAATTTAAACAGCAGAAGAATTGGAAAATTGAAAACTGATGTTTGAACTGAATTAGGGAGGCAATTCAAATGCAAGTAACACTAACCTGCCTCAGGGATGAAGAGGTCCAATTCCGAGACACTTAATTATACCACAAAGACAACTAAGAGAAGCACCAGCTGATGGGTAAGACGTCCTTGTCGGTGGCTAATGAGCCTGAGAACTCCATTTGGATCAGTGGGAACTGAGCATTTCTGTTCTGATACAGCACCTTGTTTCTCAAATGAGTTTTGTTAACTGCTCAAGCTTAGGCTGATATCAGTGGGTTTCCTAGATAAACAAACCCAGTGAGCGCTGGTTTTCCCGCAATGCTCCATTTCTGGATGTGTCCCCCACACTTCACGTGCTGGAAGCTTAGTCCCTCCCAATGGAACAGTGTTAGTCCCAATCAAGGAGATGGAACCCTAAAGACAGCAGCCCCCAAACGGACTAATGGCTTTATTATGGTTGGGTGTGATACTCATAAAGGATGAGCCCAGCGCCCTCTCACTGCCTTGTCTTCCCTGTGCCCTCCCAGACAGGAAACACATACCAAGAAGCCTTTCACCAGATGTGGCCCACAACCTTGGGCTTCCCAGAATGATGAACCAAGAATTCTTTTTTTCTTTTTTTTCTTTTTTTTTTTTTTTTTTTTTTGGTGGGACTGGGGTTCAAACTCATGACGTTGCACTTGCCAGGCAGGCACTTCTGTCATGGAGTTATCACTCCAGCCCCGAACTAAGAAGTTTCAATTCATTACAACTTACTCAGTGAATGGCTTTGATTATGTCATATAACATAGATTAGCACATATGCACACACACACATACACACACACATAGCACAACTAAAATGTAATACAATCTCAATACAAAATTTCTGTTCAGCTATACTGTAGCCTACCTAGTGAAAAGAACAAAGTCAGGAATTTTGCAATGTATTTCTACCTTTAAAAATTTCATGGGAAGAATGCAAAAATGAGAAATTATACAATACTAGAGAGGAACCACACTTCCAAAAAATGTAGGCACAGAACTTGAGTAGATCGTTAAGAAGTTAAACCCTTCCATTAAACATCAGTCTCATCTTGTGTACAAAATACACTGTACGCTACTTTGTAGAGCACTAACTTGGTTTCTTAAACATAATCTTGCATATACCAAAAGGAGAAAAGATGTATTTATGGAGGGAAAAGTTCATGTAAACATAATTAAGAAACATGTACAAATCCTTTGAGAGTAGTGCATTTAATTGAACATAAAGGTCCAATTTTAAAACTAATAAGGACAAGTAGGAGGATTCAGCTGACTTTGAAAATAAGTCACAGGGGCATTGCTTCTTTCAGTGAGCTTTGTTCTGCCTATATTTATATTCCGTCATCCTAAAATGGCTAGAATTGAACACTGGGGAGGCACGTGATGAGGTAAGGCGTGCAGGCCAGGTCCACACACAGCCGTGAACAGGAGCGACTTTCTCCTTGGATCTGAAATCATCAGCACTAGACAAGTTGCATCGAGGAATAGGAATACAGCAGCAAGCAGGTATGGCAGCTCAGGCCGACAGTAGCACTGTGGGGGGCTAAGGCAGGAGGACTGGAAGTTCAAGGGCAGCCTGGGAAAGCTAGGGAGACAATGCAAGAAAGAGAGAGAGAGAGAGAGAGAGAGAGAGAGGAAAAGAAAAGAAGGAAGGAAGAAAAGAAAAGGAAGAGAGAAAGAGAAAGAAAGAAAGAAAGAGGAAAAGAAAAGGAAGGAAGAGAGAAAAAAAGAAAAAGAAAGAAACTCTGGCTGTAGCTGAGCCCGAAGCCCCTGGGTTCAAGCCTCATTGCTAGAATAAAATCATTAGAGCTTTTGTATCAGAAGTCTGTCTGCCCCCAAATTAAAACATCCGGCTTATAAACACATTCCTGCCATTGCTTGTGAAAAAGAAAAAATAAATAAAAATAAAAAAATAGTGGAGCTGACAGTGTAGAAAATTATGTCAAACCATTGCATTTTAAGTGCAGTGACAATAGCTTTATTCCAAAAGAAGGTAAAATCCTTAGTATGCCATCGATTCTTGTCACGACATGGCCTCTACCTAGGTCGATTCCAATCATTTTCTAATATAAAGCCTGGGTCAGTGCTTCCACTTCCTAAATGTCATCCTGTTACACAATCTGCTTTGGAGATGCTGTGCTTATTACAAAGGCAAAGATTCCTAGACCCACCCACCTACAGGTTTGCATCTCTCAACAGCATCTCCATGTAACTTCTGTGCTGCTGATTCCTGGAATGCCCTGGTGAGAACTACCCTGTGCTCAAATTCCTGCAACTGTCACGTGTGCTACATGTTCACCACTGTTATTTAACTAATAGTCAATAAGCACTGAGCTACGGCAAGTCCTACTTATCTTTCAGACCTAATTTGAGCATAATGTTGCCTGCTAAAAATTTCATGATCTTAGGCACCAAAATTAAATGTGCTCTTGTTTCCAGAAGGATCCTGAGCTTAACATTATTCTATCATTTCAATAGGTACAATACTATGGTTGGTGGAGGCATCCATCTATTTATTCCAGTAAAGTATGGCCCCGGATTTAAGCGAATGTTTCTAACTGGTGATTCCTGAAATACATTGCTGAGAACTACCCCAGGCTCAAGAAAGCCTGAATGAGATGAACAAGTAAATAAGTGAACGCACTTGAAGTTAGCTGCACGGCTGTTCAAGTGATGCTGTTATTTCCCGTCTCAGAAATCTTTCTACCCATTAGCAATCTCTTTCACAGGGATTTGTACTTCATATTTTATATTAACTGATAATTCATTAACTTAGAAGTTAATTTGAACTAATAAACATTTTGCTTTTAAGAGGAAAACTTCTCTACACAGTCAAATCAGGAATTTTTAAACTTGCAATATACAGAAGACGTTCATCAGATATCTTTCCTCTGTGGCTACATTTTCCTCCTCTGCAACTTTCCTATTTTTTTTTTTTTTAGGCTATTAAGTCTGAAGACTATTTTAGAATGAATTCTTAAAGAAAAGTTTGAACTTCTTTTTTCAGTTATGATTTATTATTCCAAAATAGTCATATACATGAAGCATAACATTTTGTCCCAAGAGTCCTGTCATTTTGAAGTTGAACAGATTTTGAAACCTACTTCAACCCATGCCATTCTACAGATAAGACAATGAAATTCTGAGGACCGACGAGGTCTCCAATTGTCATAGGATCTTCTCTCCTCCACTCAACATTATGATTTTCCAAATGGCAAAGAAAACTGGTTGGAAGGGCTCACTGTCTCTGAATGGAAATAACTCCGCCCTACACTGCATGTTCGGACACACTAGGCAGTTGCTCAGTGCATGGAGTGGGAAGCACAGTGTCTGGGGTCCAGCGCTCAACTCTAGAACTAGGAGAAGAGGAAGGGTTGTCTACCACATGTGTGACGCGGTCCGGGTTGGGGGAAAATTTTTAAAAATTAACATCTGCTACTTTAGATTCAGTAGAACTTTGATATCATCAAAAAGTAGAGCCATCAGCCGGGGGTATAGCTCAGTAGCATAAGTGCCTGCCTGGCAGGTACAAGGTTCAGAGTTCCATCCCCGGTGCTGCAAAACAAAAAGAAAAGGGGAAAAAAAAAAAAAAGTAGAGCCATGAGGAGGTTCGTCTCTGGTGCGAAGCATATATTCGAGTTTTACTCACTTTGTTTTTCACTCTAGGATACTAAAGTAAATCCAGTATGGTAATACCAAGGCCAGGTGGACGAAGCCACAGTGCCTCTGTCAACTCCCAGGTAAGGAGCTTCTTTCTAAGCCTCAGTCCAAGCATTACATTCTCATCTTTTGGGTTTTAGTGGTGGCTCTCCTATCATATGAGGTGTGATGAAAGGGAGTGTGTGCTCTGAAACTTTTTTTAAAAAAAAGGTACAAAACAGATACATTACATTAAACCTGCTCAAAATTCCTTTATCATACTTAGAAGGCACTTACTCCTTCATTCTTGGCAATTTCTGATGGAGATGTAGAACTCGGCTTTTTCAAATATCTTCAGTTATACACTCATGGCTGACTTGATGTTCAAGATTCATTCAGCACATTTATCTTCTATGGGCCAGCAAGTTAGCTCAGTGGACTGAGCACCTGCTTAGGCAAGTGCAGGGACCAGGGTTCGACCAGACACCATAGGCTGTACCGGCCCTGCCCCTGGACAGACTGAGCCAACTAGAGTTGGGGCATGGTGGCACACACCTCTAATCCTATCACTGGGCAGGCTGAAACTGGGAGGATCACTATATGTACAAGCTGCGTAGTGAGACCCTGTGCCAAACACACTTTTAAGAAGCATACTTATCTTCTGTGATCATTTTGACTATGGAGAGGAGCCAGGAATTTCACAGTACCAGATTCAGTAACAAAGAGTGCCACACACTGGGAGGTTTGGGGCCTGCCTGCCTCCCTCCAGGCTGAGTCAGGAGACGCGCTTGCTGTGTGTCTCACCATATCTCACAAAGATACTCACACAAGACCAACAGAGCTGCTTTCCAAAGCGGCAAGAGTGATGGGACGGGTGTGTGCGAAGTGACGGGATGTCGTGAGCTACATTAACGGCAACGTAGTTTTAAAATGTAAATGTTCACTACCTTCTTCAACTACCTCTTGTGCGAGTTGGTGCAGTTAGTTAACCCTACTACCCCTCCATTTCAATGCCTCTAAAGTACAGAACTCAATTATGCATATGCATTTATTCCTCACCACAGATGCATAAGGTGGGTGCCTCCCTCACTTATCTTCCAAAGAAATAACGGAAGCCCAAAAGTTCATGGAAGTAGTAGTGGTTGAAAAGGAGGCGATTCGCACTGTATCGGTACGATGAGCTATTTCTCAGAGAGCAAGTCTCAGTGTGTCCCACCATATTAAATTTCTGAGAACTATGCTTATTTTGAGCACTAGCACTTTCCTTTAATAATATCCATGATCAGAGAGCTCCTGAGCTCAAACTTAAAACCAGTTCTTAGGAAGAGTACAAGAAGATACAGTTGGCCTTGGCTCCCTCCGTCCCTGTTGTACTGTTCTAACCAAAGCATTCGAGCAAGCACTCTAGGGAAAGGCTGAAGACACAAGAACTTCGCTTTGTCACCTGAGTACAATAATTAATGATAACTTCTCTTTGTCTGCCATAATATATCTGACATCATGATAGATATTGACACCCTTTCTTGCCACATTTACCCGATGACAATGTGGGAAGGAATTTCACCTCTGTCTTACAACCAAAAGAGAGGGATTCAAAACCATTTAACCTGCTCTCGACCTCCCTGCCCTGGGTATGTCAAGACTCCGAGTCTCTCCAGTTCTATAATTGCACAGAGCCATCTAATGTAAAGCTTAACCACTCTGTGAAATTAAAGTATTAACTCATACTTAACCTCAGAGAGCAAATGGAAGGGAGGATAATGGAGGGAAAGAGAACTCGAGCATTTCCGAGACAGCGGCAGCCTTTTCCAGAACACCTTCCCGTCACCATTAGCGCCATTTCCACACACGCATGGTCCGCTCCGTATTCACACTTGGCCCGTCCTCTGTCCTCTCTTCCTCCGACGGCTGCCCATACACCTTGCCAATCCCTTCCTCTTCAGGCTCTGGCTTACCTGCCATTCATCGTCCTCCAGGTTTTTCTCCTGGCACTACTCGGGTCCATTGCTCCATTTACTCACTCTATGTACCTCAGTGAGATAGTCTTCATGATCCGTCATGGGAAAAGTAGTGTCAGCTATTTAAGAACCGAGTTTTATGGTCACTTCTTTGTATTCTTTACTTATTATGAATGTGTCTGACAAGGGACCACTTGTTTATAATTATTAATAGAAGAAAACAAATACAAAACAAAAGCTATGAACTGTTCTTTTTTAGACCACAAATATCACTTAAGTAAAATGTGGCACATGGACTCAAACGCTCAGTTACTTACACATGCAAAGGTTCACAAACATAGCCAACTATCTATACTTCACGTAGCCAGCCTTGTGGACAGTGAGTTATTGGACAGAAGATGGAATAAACCCCAAGCTGCTTGTCACTACATCCGCAGCCTCAAGTTAGACATTTCTAAGCGTGGATTACATTTTCTCCTCTGCATATCAGGTTCAATAGGCCACTCATAAAACTCCGTGGGTCATGCGGACTTGGGGTCCACATGGAGCTGATGCATAGTCTCCAATAGACGGGCTCAGAGTGCTTTCCCACCTTTCCGAGCCTATGACAGGCTCGCTTTCTTTTGAATTCTCATTCTACATTCACAGTCTTCTCATCAAAACCCAGGTATGTAAGTGACGGCCAGGAAAAGTCACTGTAGTTAGGCCATGAGCTCCCGGGGGAACATGCTTGTGGGCACTCACTAGATGTCTGCGGAATGAGGAAGCACACAACTGGGACCAGGGCTTTGACATGCAAACTCTGCACATTCTGCATAAAAATATAAATCTTAAAATAATAGTAACATTAAAGCAATATAAAGCATGTGGGTTAGTGTTCAACACAGAAGTTTTAAATACATAGTTACTAAGGTTTTTTAAATACATAATGAGATAAATTTCTTGGCAACATGGAAAAAGTTACATTTTCTGCCATTCCATCCCGTGGAAACGCTTTGCTAGACCTTAACTCAAAATGCCTAACATTTCTACATGCCTGTTTACAAATATTGTTTACTTCATTCATTTTCATGTGTTCTTCTTACCTATGGAACCTCTGTCATTCCTCATAAGAATATACACTGTTCCTTGTTATAGACAAATCAGAAAACCTGGAATCTTTGGACCCAAGATTTCATTCTAACTACAAAGGGACTTACAGGACAAAATCCCCAGATTTCAGCTTGCTCTGACTATCATAAAGGACAAATGACCCTGGAAAGGATGGACATTCGAAGTCTCTTTTCCTAGGAGCAGATTTTTCCTGGGCCTCTCCAGAAAGCACACACGGAGTGCTCAAGGGGCTCCTGGCCCCTCTCCAGCGGCCTCTTCACATCACGACAGCACTTTCCAGGACACTGAAGATCAACTTCACCCGCGTTTTTGCTAAGTCATTGTGAGACTTGAGAAGCCATGATCCTTCTGAGAAATGGCCAGAGAACAGCGCTTTCCAGTGACATCTTGGTCTTTCTTATTTTTCTTTAAATTATGTGTCTCTTAACACAGCCCAGCTCTCCCAGCAAAATAAAGCTGCACTGCAGACACTTCTGCTTCACTCAGAATGATTCTGCTGCCGGATTCGCTCCTTGCTCTTTCCCAGTCAGTTCTTTTGGAGATGCTGAGTCTCGTATTTGCCTGGCTCTGGCTGAGGCCCCGCCTTTGGGACGAAGGGACTGTGGGGTTTTTGTCTTGGGTTTCCTATGGGAGTTGACACAGACACATCCTATCAAATCTAATTTCTGTGTATCTACATTCATAAGCACACCACAGGCCAACATTGGCCTGAACAGTAACACTCAAGCCCCACAAGTTCCAGGCACTTACTACCCTGTCATTTAAAAACATGACTGTGTTTTGCACGGTTTTCTGAAGCATCCTTTTGTTACAATTACATCCTTCATTTGTCTCTTAAAGGAATCAAGAGTACACAGGTAGAAAGCTTGGAACATCTATTCCAGTTGATCTAAGCAGCCATAAAAATACATATTGAAAGAATTATTTCGACCTTTTCAATGTAAAAGACTATGAAATGAAGCATTTGATATTTCTGGTGTAGAGAAGTTTCTCAAGACCAAAAGTACACGAAAATCTTTATGATCTTTGAAAATCATTCATATGCCATTCTTCTCCGAATCGATGTCAACAAAAAATAGCCCAGTGAGTAGCTGAGGTTAGTTATAATTAAAAGACTGTTTACCGAGATGGGACTGGGACAGCTACTAGCAAATAAACACAGCTGGCGTGGGCAGGCCTCATTTCCTCTGCTCTGTTTATCGTACAATGCAGCAAAGTATCGCCAAGTGTTTAGAGACTCCGACCAAATCAACTAGGAAGATTCTATACTCCTACTCTTCTCTTCACACCCTACTAAGCTTAGGAGCAACAGAAGACAGACACGTGAAGGGAGAGCTCTGTAGGGATAAGGACCAGAAAACAAACGAAAGCTTCGCTAGAT
The DNA here is from genome assembly GCA_004027025.1 of Myocastor coypus. Classification (NCBI taxonomy): domain Eukaryota; kingdom Metazoa; phylum Chordata; class Mammalia; order Rodentia; family Myocastoridae; genus Myocastor; species Myocastor coypus. The sequence continues at coordinate 24,162 of PVJA010008141.1, forward strand.
CAGTTTCTTTTCTAATGGCAGAATAATTCTGATTTCTTTCTTTTTTTTTGGGGGGGGGGAGAGTCTACCTGGTGTTCAGGGTCTTGCTAATAGATCAGACTTGTGGTGATCCGCCTGTTTCTAGCCTCCCAAGAGCTGGGATAACAGGTGTTCGCCACCATGCTCAGTCTTAATTGCTGTCTCAGAGCACCCTGGGGGCTGGGTTAGCGTGGCAGGCTGGGGGATCGGATCCAGGCCCCTGCACCTGCTTGCAGGCACTTGAATCTGCTGCGCTATTTGGCCAGCCCTCAGAATAACTCTAATTTCATATGCCAAATGTAGTCAAGAAACAAAAACAACAAGCACAACCTTTGGGAGGCTTCAAGCATTTGGGGGTTCATAGATGCATAAAAATGGTAACATTTTTATCAGAGAGGACAAAATTTCTATTGTTTCTTCCAGATGGTGAGCATAATCACTGCAGTTAGGTGTCGTAATCTTAGGACCTGAGAGACAAGAAGGGTCCATTGCAATAAGCAATTTACAGAACCACAGTTATTCGGAGAATGGGAAGCTAAATTTTAGACCTATCTTGGAGCACTAAAATAATTTCTTTATAATTTCTATCAAAATAACTTAAATTTAGTTTGTCCAAGCTGGCTAGGTAGCATCTGGACACAATGAGAGAAGAGGAAGACTCTGCCTGGTATAACTACAAAATATGGTAACATGTTAATGTCTGAGAGAAAGAAGAAAGAAAGGTCAACTTTTAAATAACTCCAGTACATTTTTATAACTTTTTAAGATTTTAACATTGTCATTTTGTACTAAAATTGCGTTCTCTTTCAGTCATCCTGTTCTCAGGCAAGAATAGCCAAGAATTCAAAATTATATGGAACTTATTCTGTCCTTATTTAGATATGGGTGCTTTTTCCAATTGCCTTTTATACCTTTCCAGTAAAGACCAGGAAGGGAACTCCCCTTGCTAGAACTTGGATGATTAACTTCAGATGTAACAATTATTTATACCAGCTTATGATTCATGTGATACCCATTTTCTCAAGATTTATAACAATATTTTTCCAAGGCCATGCTGATTAAAATAATTGGAAAACATTATGTGGATTTTGAACATGAACAACTGTCTGATTAGACTTTCCCCCTTCTCCTCAAGGGGAAGTGTCTCTAAGTATAAAGAAAATAAAACCACGTGGCCCTACGAGATTCAACCTCATTAAATGTAAGTAATAAGTAAAATCTATAGACATTGAAATTCATATAAAGATGTGGATCAGGAAAGAGTAACAAAGAAGGAATAAAAAGAACAAATGAACAGAGAAAGCTTGCAGTAGTTCATAGATCGACACTAAGGGGTGAACTCTGTCTCTCTCTCTCTCTCTCTCTCTCTCTCTGTCACACACACACACACACACACACACAAAGGGAGGATGCACCTTTGCCTAAAGCATCCTTTGTCCGTGACATCTTGCGCCATCCACCCAACTCCCACTCCACTTTCTCCTTGGCCACATGGATTCGCTGTTCCGCTGTTGTGTGCCCACAGCAGAGGCGGAAGACTTCAAAACTGCAATGGTGAGCTGAAAGCGGTGGTAATGTGATCTGGCAGAACTTAGGAAATGAATATAAAAGTATACTAAACTCATCCAGAAAATAAAAAGAATATAAAAAAAGAGAATGTATCTATCGTAGGACACAGTGAGAAAAACCAAGGAATAAATGAAAGAAACAAAACAAGGGGAAACAGGAAATTAAAAAAAAAAGACAGGAAGAAGAAGGAAAATTTGATAAATAGACAAGGTAGACAAAGAACTTGTTGATATGTAGTTTTCCTCCTGGATGATATTAGGGCTTGTGTCTAGTTGTCCCCGCAAAGCCTCATGCAGTAATGATGGTGAATTTCTAGGGTTTGTTATTAATTCTTGATCCAATGCTGGGGCTGCGGCTGTGAGTGCTGCGGGGATTGTGGGTGTGAGTGCTGCGGGGATTGTGGGCGTGAGTGCTACGCCCCGTGCAGGGGCCGGCAGCCTGGGCGCACCAGAAGGAAGGGCACGAGGCTTGCCTGGGGCACTGCTCCTCCCTTTTGCTCTCGCTGCTTTGCTGGCTTCTGCCTCCATGAACTGCTCTCCTCGCTGTGCACCACTCTGCCTTGGAACCAGCCAAGCGTGGACTGAAAGTGCAACAAACTCTAAGCTTTCTTTTTGAATTTGGGGCATCAGGTATTTTGTCCCAAGTAAAGTTAACTGAGACAGATGAAAACTAGAAAACAAAAATACAAGTACACAAGCATCTAATTCTGAAGATAAAAAAGTATAGATCAGAAAAGGAATACTCACTGAGATAAAGTCTTAAAATAGCAACCCAGTCAAAGATTACAAGGGCTGGCAAGACAGCTCAGCAGACTAAGCGCCTGCTTAGGCAAGCGCAGGGGTAGCGTTCCATCCCTAGCACTACATGCTGCACCAGCCTTGCCCCCAGGGTTAGCTGAGCCAGCCAAAGTCTGGGGCATAGTGGTGCACACCTGTAATCCCAGCTCTAGGAGGACCACTATGAGTCTGAGCTGCTTAGTGAGACACGCACCAAGTGCATACAAAAATAAAAAAGTAAAGATGCCAAGATTACAAAACAAGTTCACCAAGCAATCAAACAAAACAAGAATGTGTAATTTAAAAGAAACAGACTGTAAAAAACTGGAAAATTAAAACAGATGTGTTCCACAACAGATGCAAATAAGATTACCTGTGGGTTAACACCACAAAGAATTACAAGAACACATTTTTACACATTTCATATGTCTTTCAAGAATAAATATTTAGAGGCTTAGTTTGTGTTGCAGAGTACAGAGAAAGAGGAAATTTTCCAAATCACTTCTTTGAAATGAATACAATGCATCCATAAAACCTGGTAAATGTTTCTTGTGCTTATAGAAATAAGCATACTCATGCACATACACACATGATTATCTCATTTCAGACAATCTAAGCAAAGACTTCAAGTAAAACACAGAAACAGAATTTAGTGATAATAAAATATAATGATTATATGAACATCAAAGAGCATTCAACATTAGGAAATTTAAGAATATAAACAATTAAAGGAAAAAAACATAAAAATTAAGGCTTCTCAAAAGCACTTGATAAAAATACAAGGTTTTCTTTAAGACTTGGAAAAATAAAATACTCGATAGAATAAGGACAAAATAAAATGAGTACAGATAGATATTTCTGAACTAGAGAATTCCTAATAAATCAAGCATCACAGCTACAGAAAATCACATTCATACTGTCACGTCAAGAGGACAGGTAGAATCATGAAGAGTGTAAATGACTAAGTGAACTGTTTATATTTTTAAAGATTATGACTGATACCTGGAAAAAATAGAATTAAAAGGAAAATTACTAATGGGGGTGAAATGCACTAACAGATAGTCATTAAAAATTACAATCAATATTACTGTAAACATTACAGAAAATCCAGAAAGTTGCAATAAAAAAGTTAGAAGAGCAGCCAGAGCCTAAAAAATATATCGCAAAGTTAGCAAGTTCTATTCAGTACTAGAAAGCTAACAGCACTGTGAGGGCATCCAATGACCACAAGGCAGGGCCGACATAGGCAACGCAAGGCTTTGTCAAAGTCTTGGGAGAGGATGACCCTACGTTCTCTCGGCTGTGATATGGAAATATAATGGGATTCTTACAATGATTCTAATGGAATTTTCCTTTTAAACTAACTTTGGAATAAAATAATCAGATTCTAAAATATATATGAAAAAGACAAAAAGTGTACCTGAGAAAATTTCTAGCACAGAAAAAAGGAGCAGGGACTTATCGTACTAGATGTTCAAAAAATGATTAAATCTTTAATAAACAGAACAACTTGGCACTGCTACAGATAAAAGAAACAAATATAAAATAATTCCAGAGATAGTCCCAGAGAAATTGAAATTTAGTAAACAATGAACATATACAGAAGATAGAATGGAGATAGCAAAGGTAGGGAATTTAGAAGAAGAAGTTGGATCCATTTCTTACACATTTGCATCAGGAAAATAATCAATAAAAATAAATCAAAGATAAAATTTCAAGTGGAAAGAGAAAGTCTAAAAAGGAAAAAAAAAAATAAAACAGGGATCCTGGGGCAGGAGAGAGGACGTGGAAATTTATTTACAATATCAGAATGGGAAATATCTTGCAACAATATTCTAAAATTCAGTACACATAAAGGAAGACATTGTTAAATTTACGACAAAGACAGAACTCTCGTGTGTTTCCTCAGTCATCATGGCAAAGCAAAATGAATACCTTAAAGGAAATGAAAAGACATAGAAATTGCTTCTACAAATAAGATGTTCAGTTTCGCTTGCAATAAGAGAAATATAAATCAGGTCTACTTCAAGATACCATTTTTTGTCTTCAATGCAGGCAAAATATTGCATCTAGCCAAAAGAGGATCACCTATTCCTTCGTAGCAGCCATATATGACCTGATAGCATCTGTAAGCTGAACAAATTGCAATGAATATAAAATTGCAGCTTTAACTATACATGATGAATTTTATTAGCTAGTCTGATACAGTCCTACATTTTTCACCCAGCAGTTTCATTTCCAGGAATTTATTCTGCAGATACACTGAAGAGTGCTGCATGTGCACGCTTATATTTATTGCAGCACAGGTTGCCATAGTAAAGCTGAAGCCACCCTTCACGACTGGCGGTGGAATGTCATCCAGTCAAAAGCAGGAATGAGAAATACACTTGAGAGAAGGAATAACACAGCAGATGAGCCTTCCAGGCTTTCTTCTGTGGAAAAGGAGCAGGGAGAGAATATTCATTTATATTTCTTTAAGTATAGTATAAAAATCTTCTGGAAGAATACAAAGTAATAGTGGGGAAAGAGCAGAGAGAAAGATAGAGGGGTTGGGACTACATACATGGGTAACAGAGGAGCAAAAAGGACACTGGACGCCATATATTTTTTGTAGTTTTTACTTTGCTATTCTGTGGGTGTGTTTCTCATTTGCTTAAAATTTTTTCTGGGAAGCTGAAGCAGGAGGGTCACAAGTTCAAGCTCAGTCACAGTGACTTTGCAAGACTCAGTCTCAAAATCAAAATAAAAAACAAAATTGCCACAAGATGTAGCTCAGTACGAAGGCCCTGGTTTAATGCTCAGTATCAGAAAAAAACAATAAGAATTTTATGTAGGATAAAAAAAGATGATCAAACAATTCCATATTTAAGAATTCATCCTAGCACCTGCCAGATAGTTCAGCAGACAGGTGCAGGGACCAGGGTTTGATGCCCAGTGTGCTGTGTCAGCCCTGCCCCCAGGGCACGCTGAGACAGCAAATGAGTCCCACAGTGGTGGTGCCCGCCTGTAACCCCAGGGCTTGGGAGGCTGAAAACAGAAGGATCGATGTCTGGTGTGTGTAGTGAGACCCTGTAGGCCCTGTACTAAATGCATTTTTAAAAAAGTACTCCTCCTAAGGAAATGACTTTAAATGTGCACAATGATATTAGAAATATTAATTGTAAAATGGACTGCAATGATTTGTAAAAATCAATTGCAGTGATGTGAAGGAGCAGAGACAGAACTGTGCGCCGTGCAACACTCCGGGATCGCTGAAACAGATGCAGTTATGTTGACATTACAGAAGCAGCTGAGTCATCAAAAATTACGTCGTGAAATAATTTTTACAGACTAGAAAACACCATGAACAGTATCGTTCTCTTTTAAAAATTTTAAACATATATTCTTATTCACAGACTGGTGAAGACTGAAAGGCTGTAAATCAAAATATTAGCAGCAACTTTCTAAGGGCCAGAGAATTAAGATCTTTTCTAAAGCATTTTGCTCACATCTATTCTACAAAAACACATACTTTTATAATGCAAGATGTTTTACTACTAAAGAATCAAAGCCTTTTTAAGAAGTACATCTACATCTCTGTAGATCCTATTCATTCTTGGTTGGTGTGCTTATGAACAGGGAAGGTATAATGTAAGAAAATCCAAGGTATAAATGAAAATATTGTCCTGAAGTTAAGAATAACTATAACTTATGCACACCAACACTCTTCCTTTCTTCATTTATTGTGGAGAATTTTTTACCCGTACGTGATATTATCTGTTACCATTTCCCCCTTCCTCTACCCTCGCTTCAGCCCCTGCTCCTCTCCACATTCATTCTAACAAATTACCTCCTTTTATTTATCTTGAATTCTCACAAAGTCCACTGAACTGGATGTTCACTTTTTATGGCACTGGGGATTGAACTCGGGCCCCTGGCACTTGCCAGGCAAGCACTTATTCTATTGAGCTATTTCCCTGGCTGAAGTTGATAAATTCTTATGGTCCCATTTTGCATATGAAGCAAGCGAGGTTTACAGAGGTTATGCAGCTTTTTAAAGATTATATTGTTTGTGACATGGAAGGCCCAGGACTTAAACCCAAAAGTTATCTTCAGGCTTAGCAATTCTGGAACACTGCCCAGGAGAAGAAGATTAGCTGAAAATTTACCAAATTTCCAGTTCACTGTCACTCTCAGAAGCAGATACAGAGGTTCCTAGCTGCCCTGTAAGGTCAGTAATCAGACTACAGGAAGAAAAGCATGGGGACGTCTCTGGTCACTGAGAGATGGCCAGCCGCTCTCGATGCCAGTTGGCCCTGACCTTTGCCAAGGGATGTAAGTGCCAGCGCACCATTCCATGCCTGGCAGGTAGGGAAGCTGACAGCCAGCAGTTAGGCCTGAGGAGGGAAGCAGCAAGCTGCCCTCTCCCGGTGCACCTTCAGAAAGATACCCCAGAGTGGCATAAAATAAAGTCAGGAATTCTGGGGCATTAGCTCAGTACTATTGGCTAATTAAGTTTGACTGGGTTAAGTATAAAAATAAACACATAATTTGATGGAGAAATAATTGTGCCGGACCTGGGTAACCATTTAAAATGAAAGAAGAAACCTGTTAGCATCGCCTCCGGGTTGCTCAGTGGACCGCAGGGAGCTGCACGTCCTGTGGACAGACTCCGGCTTGTTCATTAACTTCTCAGTTACCACGCTACATCAAGGTGCACAGCTCCTAGTAATGCCGCAAAGAAAGCATGGAGATTCCTTCTGGCACATGCATTTGCTGATTATTTATGTAATAAGACAAAAAGTCACACAGTTCAGATTAATCTCTCCAATCTAGTAAAGAAGATCAATTCTCTGTGATCCAAGAGTCATCCAAAAAAAAAAAAAAAAAAAGCTTCACCTCGGAAAAAGGGGTTAAAGATGAGTGATCGACTTTTATTTTGCAAATATTAAACAAAAATGAAATTCAAAGGGGAAGAAACAAATGCCACGATATATGCTTGTTTAGAGTTATCACAGTTTCAAGAGACACAGGAGGTGCAGGGAAATGCAGCATTCACTTGTGCTAGAGAAAAAGGCTAAGACAGCAGTCCGTGTGCTACCACAACGGCAAAGGCATCTGACCGAGAAGTCAGTACCAACCCCACTGGTCGTGGCTGCCTAGAGCAGGCTGAACAGATAATCAGACTCGATCTGCCCAGGCCACAGCATAAGCCAGGAGTCTGGGCCGGGCCACAGAACTGCCGATCCCCAGACTCTCAAGTATGCAGGTAGAGACAACGCTGTTGGAATTAATACCAGAAAAATAAAGGGAAGCCAGAATAAATATGTCACGGGAGAAGCGGCAGCAGGGCATTGCTATCTTGGGTTACAATGATATGTCCAAGCCTTATCATCTTGATCTTGCTGGCAGATTTACCTCTATGAAATTCTGATTATTTATAAAATATAGGTGATGTGACATCTCGCCCGGTTGTCACAGAAACAGATGCCATCATCTGCAATCAATGCTAGCTATCATATTATGCAAAGTTATGCTAGATTGTCAAGGCTTTTCCTTATGCTAAGGAGAATGCCTAAGGTGAGTTCCATGGAGGCGTGTGGGATGGATCCAGGCTAGGAGCCATCTATAGTAACAATAGCAAAATGGATCAGTAATGAATCCCTTCACCTACAGTTAATCCTGCCTTCTTACAGCTTGGTGCTAACCACGCTTTCAGATTTGGGCGGCATCAACATTCCATATGAAGGAAGGTAATTATTATATTGCATTATTATGTTATCAACTGGTAGTAGTTTGCAAAGCTTTAGCAAAACAAAGTCACTATCCATATAGGAACGTTTTAAGGGAGATAAAAGACCAGAGAAAATGTTCCTAGTCTTTTCTCCTTATCAGATTTTCTCTTACATACATTGATAGAAGTCATTCTTTTCAAATATGTCTATAATAAATTGTTGTCTATGATAAACAGAACGCAGTTACCTGTTTCTCCTATAAGAATTACAATCACATCAGCTCATTCAAGCCAGGGTGCCCCATCCTAGGAAGAAGTAGACTGTAAAGCCAGGAATGGAAGGTTTTCTTCATCATGTTTTGAAGACAACTAGAATTGAAGGGGAGTGATGTGTCCTAGGTTTCCCTAGCCATTCTGACATCAGAACTCTCAGACGCTAACCTCTTGCAGGCCAATGTGTTACTAGGTGTTTTGGTTCAAATCTTGGCTATCACTTGTTACCTGTCTAGATGCCTTTATGTCCCCACAGCCACACGCTTCCAGGGAACGTGGGTCCTATTATCTACTCTAACCTTTGTGATATGACACCAGTGATAAATACTGGGACTCAGCACTTTGAAGACAATGGCAAAGTGGCTTGCATCATGTTTTTGGCCACAAACAGGCTGTGGTGCCAAGATCCACTGTTACAGGAGAATAGATAAGTGAAACAGATTCCTCTATAGCTGGGAGGGAGAAAGCACAACCACTGGCAGGAAACCTGTATAGGTTTGCTGAATTTGTTTTTAGGCATATTTTGTATACTTAGAGAGCTAAACTAAGTAGGAAACATCCAGGCAACTCTCAGAGTTTAGAACAGAAGAATTCCTAGTAGCATACTCCTTCTTCATCCCCAGTCTTTCACACTACTGAATCAAGACACCTTCCATTTGAAAAATAAAAGCAGTTCCTACATAGAGCCCTCAAATGATTTGTGTTCTATACAAGAGGTGTGTGATAGTCTCATTGTCTACATGATAGATCAGTAGCAGAGTGCACAGTAAGAATGATCAGACCCTTACTTTAATCCTCAGCACCAAAGAGACAAACAAACAAACAAAAATCTTAAAAAGATATGCATGCAGTCATAAGAAATAAAACTCAGGCTAGAATTACAAACATGTCTCAAAACATATTTGTTGTGGTTTGTGTGCAGTCACTGGGCAGCTTCTGGAATTTATGATTGATTATTGTGGGTGTGGGTGCTTCACTTGCCCTGGGGAAGGTAAATGGCTTCACAATGTAAGGAGAAGAGGCTAGCTAGCTGCCTGAGCTGTTGCCACTACGGGAGCTCTCTGCTCTTTGCCGCCACCATGAAAGGCTGCCCTCTGCCATGTGCCGCTCTGCCTCGGAGACAGCTGAATATGGACTGAAACCTCCACTAACTGTGAGCTAAATAAACCTTTCCTTCCCTCATTTTGAGTGTCAGGTATTTGTCCCAGAAATCAGAGAAGAGACACGAGTAACTGAGACAGTATTGTTCTGACTATGTATTTTACCACAAGAAGGAACCTTTCAATCAAAGTATGAATTTGATTACTTTACAGATTGCTCCAGCTTTTGCAGCCTAACTTCCCCAAACGTGGAGATTCTTCTAAGAGGCAATTTCACACAAATAGGAAGTACTCAGGAATCCTGATCTTATGAGGGTGTGCTGAATTTTCCTTTAATAGCTAGGCACTGGTGAGCAGGTACATCTGAGCCTCCATATGCAACACAGGTATAATCCAATACACCTCCTTCAGAATGGCTGTGAGAGGAGAAGGACAGAGGAAAGGTCAGATGCTTAGGACAGTAGCTAGAAAATAACATGTTGGTAAATATAGGGCAATATACTTTACGCTCGAATAGCAGCCTTTGGCTCTTCAGCCAAAATAGAAGTGCATTAGCAAGTTAGTACTATGTAGCTCTGCTTAAAAGTATTCTGTATCAGGACTGGGGACACGGCTAAGTGACTAAGCACTTGCCTGGCATTTGTAAGGCCTTCAATGCTCAAAACTCAAAAAACAAAGGCAAAAGAAAACAAAAAAAACTTTATAATAATCTCAATCAAGAACCAGCCAAATAGCTCAGCAGATGAAAGTGCCCGGAAGCAGACACAGGAGCCAAGCATTCCATCCCCAGGCCTGCCATGCACGTCCCGCCCCCAGTGCACACTGAGACGGCAATTGAGATTGGGCACATGGGGCCTGGTGGGATGGCTCAGTGGTCTAAAGCACCTGCTTGGGAAAGCTTGGGCGGGTTCAGGGACCCCGGTTCGATCCCTGGCACCACAGGTTGTGCCAACCCTGCCCTCGGGGCAGGCTGAGCCGGCCATGAAAGTGAGTGAATAAACAAATAAAGGTTCTGAAACAAGAAAAAAAAAAATGAGAGAGAGAGAGATTGGGCACAGTGGTGCACGCGCCTAGAATCCCAGCTCCTGGGAGGCTGTAAACAGGTGGCTCAGTACGAGTCCGATCTAGTAGTGAGGCCCCAACACCCTGTAGACTCTTCCCTAAAATTAAAAAAAAAAAAAGGAAAAATAAAAAAATTACAAGCAATTATATTCCGATAGGCAAAATGATGACATAAAAGACATACGTGCTTATTTCTTTTTGAATACTTCCAGTGATTAAGAAACTTCCAGTGATTGAGTCAGATGAAAAAATTGGGATTTAAATTTTAAGAGGTGGACTGAGGTCTCTACCTCCAAGATCTCTGTTCGGACAATACGGGACAGAGCAAGATGAGACGCCTGTCTCGGAGCAGTGTCACTGCTGGAAAAAGAACTTAATGTGACACATGGAGGATCGCGGCACAGCTGCATGGGCACCAGACTCCTTCCTCTGAGATTAAGAAAACTCATCTCAGGGCCGGGCTTCAGGAGCAGAATTTGGTTTGCCTCACTATTTACTAAGGAAGCGCAGCCAATAATTAGGTTTAATTACACTGAAATTATATGAGAGACTCTGATACTTAAATTTTCATATATGTTAACTGGATTTCTTTGTTGATTAAATAAGATTGATATCTTCCACACCAGCTGTCTGCAGTTCAAACATGGGGCTCTCTGGATACTGATATATAGGGAAAATATGTTAAAAGCGAAAGAAGCAGATGGCAAAAGCCAGCCAAGGCTACTTAACTATTTTTGCCTTGAGGCCAGCCCTGAGGTTAGAAAGGAGAAGGAATCAGATAACAGACCCGAGTGACAGAGATCAACCTTAGGCCCTTAACATGTTCCCAGGTGAAGCCTGTACTGGGGCCTGCAGTGCCGACAGCTCCCCCCCTGTCCTGGAGACCCCCAGGGGCCGAGTCCACGAGTGGTTTTCAAAGCAAGTGCAAAGTTCCTTCCTGTGCATAAAGCTGGTGAAGGTGTGAGCTCAAACAGTGCAGAGCAGGAAGCAGATTGTACCCTATTAAGATCCTGTCGATTGTTCTGATCTTCGCATGATCAGACCAAACGAATAGATATGTTGTAGCCAACTCAGAGAGCTAAGAAGCCTACGAGGAAATAATAAAGGTACTTCATTCACGGAAGACCACCTTCAAGGTCAGGCTATGCCCCTAAACTTTTTATATGGATAATTCTAGGGTTAGGAATCATGAATTGGGAACCATTATTATTTTCATCTCACAGCTTAAGAAACTTGAGATCACATAGCTCTAAACTGGCAGGTAGGGTTTGTATTTGGAACCCTCTGCCTTCAGAGAGCAAATTTGTCACTTCTGTTGTAAGCACCGAGATAAGCACGCTGAGGCTGAAGGAAGGGATCCAAGAAAATGTCATCAGAGTAAAGATGATTTTGAAAAGCCAAGAACAAAAGGAAAATCCAGGTTGCTACAGGGCATAAGGTGTCTCAGGAACTACAGCCTTGGGAAGGAACAGTCATTTGTTATAATCTGTCACTCATAATTAAGAAAGATTGTCTGCAAAGGACAAATCTCTTCTCTCACAATTAGCATGTTCAGTAAAACCAAAAGCAAAACTTTCAACCTGTCACTGCTTTCCTGTGTTGCAGATTAGCAAAGTTTCGTAACCATTTTATGACAGCTAAAAGTGCAGCATTTATATGACTTTATTTATAAATAAGACTGAGAATTACCATATTCTGAAGACATTATTATATAACCTTGTCAAATCATAAACCTAAACTTTCATTTAATTTTCTGTCTATTCCTATTTTATATGCATCCTCTACCTTAAAACGTTTTAGGAAAGCAAGCCACTGGACACCGGGGATGCATGTCTGGCCTACCCTCAAAATACTTGCTCCATAGCATAAATATAAGTTCTGCACAATATATACAATTTACTTTTTGACATCTTTTTTCTAATGCAGTTGTGTTGGGCTTTATAAGAGAGTACTAAGTACCTGTCTTAGTTACTCTTCTCTCGTTGCTGGGACAAATACCCAACTCCCAAAATGAAGGAAGGAAAGGTTTATTTAGCTCACAGTTACTGGAGATTTCAGTCCTCATTCAGCTGGCTCCAAGGCTGAGTGGATGGAACAGGGCAGAGAGCATCCAGTTTATGGCGGTGGAACAGCAACAATCGCACCAGACGCAACCGACCAACCAGGGAAGCAGAGAGCAAAGGCAACAGCTCGAGTCTGTTTCTCTGTCGCTCTTTATATTCCAATCAGGCTCTCTGCCTTAGGATATCTGCCCTAGACTACACCCATAATCCCAGAAGTACTTAAAATACATAATCTCAGGGATCATGGATCAAGTCTCAAACTCTAGATCAGTACTAAATCACATAAGCCCAGTGACTCATGAGTCAAGTCTCAATCTATAGAAGGCCCCGCCCATGACTGCATGAGGCTTTGGGGGACAATGAGACATAAACCGTAACAGTGCCTTTTTAGGCCTGCCATGCCAGCCATCTCCCTCTTCTCCAGGCGTGCTGAGTGGGCAATTGAGACGTTAGCATATGCCTATACTCCCAGCTCTTGGGAGGTTGCAAACAGGCAAATCACTACAAGTCCAATCTAAAAGTGAGACCCTGAATACCCTGTAGTCCCTTCCCTAAAAATACAAAAAAAAAAAAAAAAAAAAAAAAGTACCGTTTATATATTCTAAACCCCTGGTTGACTGAAATTTTAATCCAGTGCTTCTGTCCTGCTAGTTTATGAAGTAACAAGGAGATTTTTCTCTGAGTATTTTATGAAAATAGCAAAATAGAACCACTTATACATAATAAAAAATATATTTCAACTATATTATAATAAAATGTGGAGCATCATTGGTTTTCATTTGATTGCATTAAACTCTCCTAGTCAGTCTAGTGTACTAATGCCATGAATCAAAAATGCTATGTTGGTTACCGATTAAGAAGATGAAAGTTTGTTATTTTCCCTAATATCGTATCAGCAATTACAATATATCATATCTATGTTGCCCTCTCATTCTCCTTCAATTAATTCTCTTACTCCAGAAGATTCATGTTTTTCAAAGAATACTGATGTACAGGCTGCAGTGCAGGCCAAGTTTCTGCACCACACTGCGACGTGAAAGTGCAAGTAGGGGCAACTGGAATGTTTATGCTTAGCACCAAATGTATAGCTTTTTAAAAACTGCACACATTGTTGAGTGACACTAGCATTTATAATCACTTACACTGTTCCTCTTCTCATTACACAGTTCGTGGAGTTATTCCCTAAGGTGTGCCCTGCATAGATATGCTAAAGGATGCCTTTCAACATTAAGGTTAATATGCAGTTTGTAACACGCCAATCTTTATTAAAATCTCTCGACATTATGTTATAGAGAAACAACATTTCTTCCTCTCGCCGAGTGTCAGCACAGAGCAAAGACATTTGAGAGTCATCTGTCACAGTCGCTGTCTTGGTTCGAGTTTTCATTTCATGTGAACTACACTTTATGACAATGAAATGATCTTCTATACAAAAAGAGCTGTAAAAAGACCTTGCATTTTAAGGCAATCCAGCAATACTAGCTTATCAAGGCCTGTTTTCTATATTAGACTGTAAACATTTTGCAGTTACAGTCACTCTTACCATGAAATACAGACTTTATAAGTAAAGAAATCATACCAGTCTTGAATTTTCTACAACAAAATTAAAGGCTGGCTTTCAATTCTTGGTGATCCTCTTGCCTCAGCCTCCTGAGTGCTGAGATTACAAGGATGTACCACCATGCCCAGCTAAATATGTTTTAAATGATATTCTTTTTCTACTCCTAATTATTTGATTGGACATATTAAATTCATTTCTTCAATGAAAAAACATCTTTCTTTTTATTTTTTTGAAGAGAACAAAAGCATAGTAAAAAAACAAAACCACTAGAAGTGGTACAGAATTTCACTGAAATAATAGAAATTCAACAATGGCAGTTATATTGCATATTGTTGATTTCAAATTCATTGTTCAGATTACTAGATGTAAATATAACTGTTCAAAAAAGTTATAAAACATTAAAAAGAAGTGAGAAAAAGTTAAGCATTGCCTGCTCCTTGCAATAGACCTGCAGAAATCGGCAGTATGACTACCCAGCCTATCTTGTATACACACATAAATGTATCTTTTCCCCTTCTTTCTTTCTTTTGTCCTTTCCCTCAACCCAATCATTCCTTCCATTTGAACAGACTCTTTCCCTTTCACGGAGCCTCTTTTCTTACCATTAGGTTTTAATCCAGTTTCAGTAAATACAACCAAAATATGATGTGATCAAAGAGAGGGTGGAAGCCTATTCTAAAATACCCAGCAGCCTCCATCTACTGGCCTACACCCAAATACTGAGTAAAATTTGTTCACAGATTATACCAGTCAGGCTTTTCTAGAGAAACAGATGCAATGCACCGTACACAAATATGTAAGAATCTATAAGATTGGCTGACGATGGCTACCCACATAGACTGCTGTGGAAGCCCACAGAGCACCTCTGCACACTGCAGACTGAAGGATTCAGTCCAAGGTCTGGAGCTCACCGCAGTGTCTCATGGGAGTATGTACCAGGAGGTCGATGGGTCTGCAGGAGAAGGCTGATGGGTCTAAGTAGAAGAAACAGAAGCAGATCTGGGTGTCCTCATGTCCCCCTTCATGTCACCCATGACACCCAGACAAGCTGCTCTGGGTGGCTCTTCCACACCCACAAGCGTGAAACTGCTAAGCCATCTCAGTTAAGCTTCTCTTACTCATGTTGACACAAGCAGCCAACCACCACCCAGAACCAAAGCAAATGAATTCAAATATTTAAACTTTTACCTATGACTATCTTCCAAAGAAGTACTTGGAAATAATACAAGGTTTTTAATCACAATTTAATTTCATTTAAAAGTCATCCAGGTTAGTGATTGAAGCTACCTCGTTTCCATCTTATTTGCATTATGGACTGTATATCAAATGATAAATCTGACTGGGAAGGAATCTAGTCCAAGATTTTGCAGAAGCAATGCTTCTGTAATCTAGTTAGGGAATAGCTCAAGACGTTAATCGTGGACAAGAATGCTCTAAGCCATCTGGCATCCTCAGTTATTCTTAGAATACTTGAGAAAAAAACTAGGGATATTATTCTAAATTGAGGTTTGTTCAAAATTCTGACTCATCTAAACTTGAACTCTTCAAACTTCTATTCTTTTTTCTGTCTAGTTTTTCACCTTTTTAAAAAATCTACTTGATGATACTCGTACTGTAAACCTATTCACTGTACTGTACATTTATATACTCTTTGCTTTATTTTCATATGAGTACCAGTTTATAGGTATGTGTGAGAGAAGTCTGGACTGAAAGAAAATTGATAGTGCATGATAAGCCCTTGTGGGAGAAAAAAAGGCCATGTCACCAAAGTGCTCTCTGCTTTGGCAGTCACCCAGTCAAATGACACCTGCCAGTTAGGACCAGGGTCAATGTCATTGCTTTAGAGAGCATCCCTTGACATGCACCCTGTCGAGTATCTCTGCTGTAACTTCCCACTGTGAGCCTTTGTTTCCATTCCTGTGCCTTTCCTGGTGTTTTGTGAGGTCTTCTCTAACAGTTGCTTTAATGTCTATCAGATTTAGTCATCGCAATAGCTCTGTTGAGCACTAGGTCCTTTTATTACCCATATTTTATAGATGAGGAAATTGGTTGTCAACTCTTAATTTCTAAGCACCCAGCACAGTGTCTGACTCATTTTATACAATAAATTGCTGCTGCGTAAAAGATTGAATCAAACATCTCCAAGAGCTGAAGTGTGAGCCTCTGGCCATGAAAGAGAAAGGGATTTGAGGGGTGTTGAGCTAGAAACCGTCAGACTCCCCGTGACACTGTTAGAAACGTGCATACTCTCTGATTCTCTTTCAATGATAAAATGCTGTTTTTCATATCACTCTTGCTAGAATTTAATGAGACAGTAATCAAATAAAACTAATAATTTGTAATTAAATTATTTGCTTGTAATTTGCACACATATACTCTAATGGTAGCCAATGGGTATTTAAAAAGCACATCTCACTTCTCGTCCAAATGGCAGCCTTGCAAATAGAACACTTTATCCTTTATTCCTCTGATTTGGGCTAGGTTTCTCAAATTATCCTTAAATTAAAAGTTACTTAGCATTCCATTCTACAAATATTTTAGAGGGATCTAATACCGGAAAGGAACAATTACTTACATAATTCCTTGTCCTAAGGGGAAATACAAATAAAAAGGATAGTAAGTTATACAATCACTTAGAATTACTATCACTCTAATGACTTATGCAAGGACAGATAGCTAGAAGTAAGGCCAAGTTTCTGATTGTGTGGTCCCTGGTTGGTTCCTGAGAATTCTGCTTCCCAGTAGGCTCTCAGTTGCTGCCGATGGTCCTGATCAAAGACCTATGCTCTGAACCTGTGAACCTGTGTGTGGTGATATTGGTCCAAGGAGGCTGAGATAGTTTTGCTTTAAAAACCACCTGGACGTGACTGGATTACAGAGTGGCCTCAAAGCCTTGATCTCCCTCCCCAGCTCTGCCCTTCAGCCTCTGCTTCCTGGGTTCCCTGAGGTGAGTGGCCTCTCCTCCACCTTGCACGTCTGCCCAGCCATTTCTTCTTGGAGGCCAGCCCACACCGACCAAAACAGGAGCCAAAAATACACCTCTCCTAAATTGCTAGGGTTAAGTGTCCTAGTGTCCTGGCAACAGGGAGAGATTAAGACGAAGTGGTAGGAAAATTGGGGATAAGAAGTTACTTTCTTCAGGACTCATAAGGGCCTGGCATAGCACATGGTATTAAACGCGGTCTAGAAAGAAGGGAAAGAGTTTGATTATGAAAGAGTTCTTTTTTTCACCTGTTGGGTGGGAAAGATCATGTTTGAATGATGACACTGATGTTTTTATTAACTTGTAGTTGAGAACAAATTGAAGGAAAAGCTAAAGTTCTGTGTGGCAAAAGCAAGTAGCCATTATTCTATCAAAAGTATTGACTTTTGATACATGAATATCATACAAAAGTAATTTATGCCACAGATGGGGTAGCGTGAGGTGAGCAGTAGAGCCACATGCCTCACGGCACCCAAAAAGCTGAGACTGAAGGGCCGAGCTGGGGAGGGTGACCAAGACTTTGAGGCCGCCCCTGTAACCCAATCACATCGGGGTGACTTAAACACACACACACACACACACACACACACACACACACACAGAGAGAGATTAGGAAAATGGATTAAAAGGCACTAGAATCTATATCCAATAGCTCATGAATTAGACAAATTAAATGGAATAATGTACATTATAGTACCTACCTACTCTAACCTACAGAACACACGGGCTTGGGCTTAGCATCTAACTACTACGTTGATTTTTCCATTATTTAGTGGGCTTGTTCTATTGGCAAATTACTAGAAAGCTACCTGGTTAAAGAACACGACTGCCTAGCAATGCAATGTGTGGGTAAATGTTACGTATGTAACTGCATACTACGCCAAAGGCCAGTCAAAGCTTCTATGCCAGGTGCTACCCAGGCAGGGCAAAGGCAGGCACAGAGTCAGCTGCAACTTCAAAGGTGAGCCTTGAGGGGACTGAAATTTTACTAGGGGAAATAAATGACACTGGCAGTCCAATCAGTGTACTGCTTGATGGGAAGCATCGTCTGTAAATGAGGAACGGATGTGTGTGCCAAATACATGTACTGATTCTGCAGTGACAGGCACGATGAAGCAGGTTTTATGACTAGGTCCAGCAGTGTGCCACAGCTGACAAAAACAGGTTGGCAGTGGTGCACACGCATCACATGGAAGTTTTAAATTAGCCATGGAAATAGCCAAAATAGAAATTGGCCATAAGCGAAACTCAGAGTCTTGCTTTTCAGATGCCACCATCAATGTTTGCAATTTTCCTCTTTAAGTTTTACTAGTGCATGTTTACAGGTCGTAGTGATTACATTCCCCACAGAAGGTTGGCACACGGACATAACACAGTCAACTCTCTTTTTCATACCACCCTTCCTTCGCCACTTTATTTTCAGGTTCAGATCCATTTACTCCTAAGAACCAAGAGAGAGAATTATCCTCTACGCAGATTGAAAACCAGAGTAAGAGGCCAAAGAACATATAAAATATTTAAGACAATCTATCAGTCAAGGTACACTATTAGATACTCTGTCCTCACAGTACCTTTTCTTTTTCTTTGTCCCTTATACTGTATATATCGAGTTTTACATACAACAGAAACCATGCAAAATGATATTCATTTTTTCCAATTGACAGAAGTGACAGATATTTACGGTGCACAAGATGATGCTTTAATAAATGTATCTGTTATGGGATGTCTAGGCCAGATGAACCAACCTGCACTTCATGTACATTTTTCTGGTGAGAAGATATTAAGTCAGTTCTAACTTGTGCACTTAGCTTTCTAAGCGTAAAAATGCTTGTGAGCGATGGCTTTCTTTTCCTGTCTTGGGAGGAAGCATAGTTGAAAACAACTTGATAACCATTCCTTCATTCTTTAAAACTTTTTTAAAAAAGTAACTTCAGTAAAAAATAGGAATGGTTTATTTTTATTTGAACCATAAGGGAAAATATTCACAACAATTTTGTGAAATTCATTTCTCTCAAATGATTTTGGGATATGCAGCCTGACTTTATAGAGTTTATGCAATCAATCCTCATGAACTCTTTTATCATGTTTTGAGAACTTTTTATAGTATGGCTAGCCATTTTTAGAAGGGAATATATTTGGCATAATGAACTGAAAAAATACATTTGTCATGCATGACAGAAGTTTATTAAATCAAGTTTTTGTTATTCAGGCAAAGTATTATAAGATATGGAAAGCTAAGTTCTTATAGTTTTCTAATTTTTACTGATTTCCTCAGGGCTAAATTTACTTCACAAACTTACTTCAGAAAATTCTGGGGCAATCCAAATGATAATATATCAGATCAAGCAAACAATTTTTAAAACTTTGGCTTACTAAATCTCAAAAGAGGTTTTGGGAAGCTTAGAAGTATAAATGTGGGAGTTTTTCTTTTAATTAGATGAATAGAAGTTTCATCTAGAGAGAAAATGTGTAGATAATTTGCAGAATTAACTAGATGCTAAATAACTATCTGCTAAATATTTTTCAGTAACTACATGGTTGTTATCAATTTAAACCATAAGACTATAATTCCAGATTTCAACAAAATTGAGGTTTGGGTATGCCTGTGTGCGGTATGTTTTTGGGGATATGTGGATGTGTGCATGGATTTCCCAAAGAGACGGCGGAGTTTTTGTCCCAGAGACTACATTTCAAATTTAAGTAGAATTCAATCCATATTTCTTTGTTAAAGTGAGGACCTACTACGTGCTGCTCAGGACTAGGCATGGTGAACACAGACAGGTTTTCTGTTTACATGGAACTCAGTATTTTACACTCAACATGCCCTTCAGAACCCATATTTTCTTTTAGTCTTTCAAACAAAACTTTACTATATCAATTAAGAATATCTGTTTTTTTGTTTGGACCTGGACTTAGCAAATCAACGAAAATTCAGTCACTTCCACAGAGGGTGTTTAGAGTGCTATGTGATTTCCCACTAACAGGATGGACTGATGAAATATATGCATACAGAGAGATCACAAATCAGTTATCTTGGAAAGAAACAGGATTGTTGCAAATAGCATATTGTATAAAGTAGGAGCTACTTGTCTCATATTGCTGGCACAGCTCCAATATTTCCATGTGAAACATGTACATTCTGGGCACTGTCTCAGTTGATTATGAACTGCATCATTGCTTTACAATATGTTTTCTTATAAACTTTAGATCCTGTATTCTTTTTTTGTTTGTGTACTTAGTACAGGGTCTACAAGGTCTCACTACACAGACTGTAGTCATAGTGATTCTCCCGCTTAGAGCCTCCCAAGCGCTGGGATTACAGGCATGCACCACCATGCCTAGTTTCAACTGCTGTCTCACTGTGTCCCAGGGGTGGGTCCAGCACAGCACGCTGGGGATCAAGCCCTGGCCGCTGCCCTCTGCCTAAGCAGGTGCTCTTGTCTGCTCAACTATCTGGTCAGCCCTACACCCTGCATTCTAAAACACTTTTTAAGGCTTTGTATAGTCATTAAACCTTTACAAAATGTCATAAACTCCAATTCATCTTCTCTTTCCTTTAAATTAAGTAACCCTAAGCACACAGCAAAAGTATTCCTTTTAAGTGGAGTGTGAGCTGATTTTTGACAATTAAGCAGTCCACAATAGGTGATGCCACTTTATTGCATGGAAATGACTCATCGCTGATTGAGAGTTCTGGAGCTGTTACTCCAAATCAAGTTCTAAATGCTCCACAAAATGATAACTGCAAACAGCAGCTCATTACGACTTGTTCATTCAGAATAATACAAAGAATAATGTGCATGTACAGCACTGACTTACAGATAATTGAAATGGTGTTGTGCTTCTGCACCAGTGATAAAGGTACCCTAAAAATAATTTGAAATATAAAAAACGAGTTACAAGATTAATGCAAAAGTTTATGGAAGACAATCCAATCTTAGTGATAAAACATTTTGTTTGATATAATTATCGTGGAGGAAACCAGCAGGTAGTGAGCACACACACGCAGACATCAAACAAATCCTAGAATTAGAGAACGCTGTGGCTCCTGCCCTTATGCTGCCTATGCAGAGACAAGCAAGGCACAGTCTTCCTCAGAAGGCTTTCTCCCCCAGGCCAGTGAAGGAGCCTCCCACCCATTTTTTTTTAACTTGACAGATGGTCGCCTCTGTAGGCTGTACTTTTGCTAGCCTTTTGTGTCAACAGCTGGATCAGAGAACGAGATTAGGTCAAGCCCATAACTCAGCATGCAGCTACTCTTCTGTCATTTTGTTGTTGTTGATGTTCCGCTCCTACAGTAAAGAACATCGGCAAAATAATGACCTGACTGGAATCATGTACACATGGCAACGTGCAGATGGTGTCGCAGTGACAAGACAGAGGAAATCTGGCTGCTGCCTGGAGCACTGCATGGGATACAGCTATTCCACTAGCCTCCTCCACACACGTCTACAAAACCGCATCAATGTGAAATAAGCAACATTCCACACAAACTGTTGTAGTCTGGGGACTTGGTTACTGCTATTTAGACAATCCTTGATACCACAAGCCCACAACTACTGTACAAGAAGTACCCTCTGACAGTCTTGTTCCTCAGTGAAAACTTTATTCTAATTGTTTCAGCTAAAAACATGAACTCAATATTCACTTTCCACTTCAGCTCACATTCCATTTCTAATTCAATCCATTAGCAAAACCTACTGGTTAATCAATCATTCAAAGTAGTTTCCAACAATTTCTTACAATCGCTAATTTTTCACTACCTTAAGTCTAAATCATCAGCCCTCCTCCTTGGCTGTTGCAATAGATTTCCAATTGATATTTCCTCTTTAAAATTTTTTCTATTAAATTTAATGAAAAGAAATAGTGAGACAGGTTCACAGGTTAGTAGGACAGTTACAATCATTAATACATTGCATATTGTTGTCTTGATAGTAGTTGTTCAGAATATAAGAAACAGAAACAGTATCTTGTCTAAGCACTATTTTGGCCCTAACCCCTCTAGGTCAGTGAAGACACAGGACATAAGAGAACCTGTACTATTATATCCTATAACACTCAATGGAGTCCCAAATTTCCTGTTCAGAGACTATGGGGCCACAGAGGAAAGGGACCGATGATGTATAGTGTGCCTAAGGAGAGTCACCTAGAGAGAAAACATTCTCTCAGGCTTTCACACAGAACAAACTGGTCAAGCAATGGCTGTGACTCATCCAGATGGCTGACACTGACAAAAGATCTAATTGATATTTCTGTTTGATTCCTGGATACCAAAGTATTTATTTTCCATAGCTGTGAGAAAATAGCATCAGCCTGAGCTTTGATCCTACCGTACTTCTGCTCAAATTATTCAGTGGCTCTGAATCTCCATGAAAAAATGATTCAAATCTTAGGGGAACTCAAGCTACTGCAGGGGCTCTACTGCCTCACTGACCTGCCAGCCTCTGCCTTGGTGGCCATGGCTGGCTCCATCGTCCTCACCTAGGGAAACACACGAACATGGACAATGTCAACCACAGCCTCAGTTCCGAACTCCTCTGAAAAGATCTTCCCCTGGATCTCAGCCTGCCATGACTTCATGTGTGTCTCTACTCAATGCTCAGCTTACCAGTCCTCCCCTCCCTCCTCATGTAGCATAGCAGCCAGCTCCTCTCCTTCCTTCACTGTAACTCTTTCCCATTCACTACTGAATCCTTGCAACATTCACAGCCCTGATTACACACACGTGTGCACGCGCGCACGCGCACACGCGCACACACACACACACACACACACACACACACGTATGTTACAAATCCCCTTTTATTTATTGTCTATCTTCTCCACTATGACATAGGTATATTGTGCCACACAATTTTATGTTCTTTGGTCTGCGCTCTCAGGCAGACACTTGAAAAATGCCTTAGAAGAAAGGCATTACTGGTATTTCCTTAGAGAATAAATTCGAATGAATGAAATGAATACAGTCTGACTAATGTGTTTACAAAGGGAACACAACTCTGTTAGGAACTTAAGAAAAAGGAATATTGCCCAGGGGAAAATAATAGAGAGGGCTTCCTCACCTTCCTTGACTCTGAACAACAGTGAGGTTTGAGTGTGGGGGAGCACATAGAGCCACACGGGAGGACACAGGAAGTTTGGAGCACAGCCTAGTATTGAAGTAGGGTAGATTAGCAAGGAGTGGCTGCTCTATAGGCCAGAAAAAGGTTTGGGTTTTTCTCAGACTGTCAAAAGAGATGATGACCCTAACAAAAATTTTTTTCTCAAAGTATCTTTACCAGCTATATGGTGGAAGTGGGACCCGGGTTTACCTCTATAAACTACCAGAAGTCAGCTCTCTTCATTTCACAGTTCTGTTCTGAGGACTTGGGGTATTGAACCACAGGAAGGCATGGGGAAGTGCTAAGCATGGGTATGATGTGAGTACTTTTGTATTTAGAAATACATTATTTGTGATTATGTAGAGAATTATGGAAATGGAATAAATCTAGGTACAGTAAAACCTGTAGGAAGTGTTAGGGAAATTCATTATGCAAGAAATAATGAAGGTTTGAATTAAAGCTAGCGCAGACAGGGAAACATATTAGTGACAGACCTATTAACATAATAGAATTTGTCATCAGTAGATCCTAAAGTAACCCCTGAGTGGCTTTGTGGTGGGCAAGCGCTATAGTGAAAAGCAGGCGGGTCCCAGGAAGCGAAGGAATGACAGGTGACATGTAAGAGGATTATTTTGACCATTTCAGTCGGTCTCACAGCTGATTAATAGAAAGATCTGGATTAAACTCTTGGGATTTGTGGCTTTTAGCCCAGTGATCATTTTTTCTACAAGAGAATTGAGACCAAATGGATAAATGTTATAACACATAAATACAAGAGATAGAGACCTAGTTCAGGAGTTTGATTATGTCAAGGAAAAAATCTATTTTCTAAGCATAGAGAACAAAATGTACTATGGCAGAAAATAATGCAGGATAGCCTGCATAAAGGAACCCTAAAATTAATTTTTCATCACAGTACAACGCTGTGCATTCACAGTTGGAGTGAGGCTTTTATCTCTCAGTGAGACTTGTTTCCTCACGCTTGCCTCTGGGAGAAGAAAAAAGAAAGATGTTTTCCCGAGAAGAGCAAACAAAAGCTTTTGTTTTGATTTTTGAAAAATTTCTTCCATGCAAACATTTAGTAGCATATCAATAGCAAACAAGTATAGAAGTAAATGGAAAGACTCTTTGTAAAGCGCATCAGAAAAATTAAGTAGGGGGGCTGAGGAGATACCTCAGTGGACTAAGCGCTTGACTGGCAAGCCCAAGGTCCTGAGTTTGATCCCTGGTACCACCAAAAAAAAAAAAAAAAAAAAAAAAATTAGGTAGAGATTTTAACCATTTAGCAACAATTTTAAGAGCTAGCTTAACAATAGCTGACAACTGAGGTATACATAAGTATTGACAGTGCCTACTGGCCTGAAAGCATATGTAAAATAATGCAGTATCTTTTGAATCTGAAAGTATTTATAGTATTAGATGATTTATTGTACTGAATAAACAAATGATAAAATGGTGCATCTTTGGAGATTTACAAAAAATGACTAATAAACACCATTTCCTAATGATGATTGGATTAGGAGAATGAGACAAATAACTAAGATTGAATTACAAGTCAGTGCCCTACCCCTGTTGCACAGCCGAACCACTGAGGAGCTCCATTCAACTTCCAAATCTTGAACTTTGGAAACTGCACAGACAGGAGCCACAGTAATGTGTCAAGGATGCCTTTCAAACTCAATTGAAATAGAGTGTAATTAGCACAATACTAAGCACTTCAATGCATTTTATTTGTCCACTGGGTAACTGATTTAAATGCCAACTTTTACAGAAAGTTTTCTGCTTCAAACTTAATCGTCTTTATTTCACAGACATGTGTTTTATAAGAGAGCCCTATATATTTGCAATTTGGAGGAAAGGTGCCAGTATCTTTTTCAACCTTAAACTAATTCCCACTCATCTTGTGAAATAAACACGCAGCTGTTGTATTATTGTTCAGGTCACACGGCTCACAGTAAACTGGTTCTCCAGTTCTTAGTGTCTGGGTTGTTCACATTACCAAAAAGCACCTGCTTATGTGGGTTACGTGTGGGCCTTACTGTAATAGGTATTAAAGCTGAGAAACTATTTAAAGGCAAACATAAAATGACAATAGGTAATCTAAATTAAATAATACATTTAAATTAAAATGAATTGCATTTTGGGCCAGCAAGATGGCTCAGCAGCCTAAAGCGCCTGCTTAGGCAAGCTTAGGCAATCACAGAAAGCATGGTTCAATTCCTGGCACCACATGCTGCGCTAGCCACACCCCCAGGGCAGGCTGAGCCTGCTGTAATATAAAAATAAATAAGAAGAAATACTTTATTTCAAAAAATTAACAGTTTTAAAACAAAGTATGTCATTTTATACTTTAAGGAAGTTGATGTCTGATTGTGGAAGAAGTCTGCTGCATTCAACGTGCTTCTCACACACATGGATTCTAGTAAAGTCACTGTACATTCAGGAGAGAAGACATACTTAGTGTTGTTGTGTGTTCCGGCCTAATAAAAATCTAAAAGGGCCCCACACTGCACCTTAAGAACATAATCTTCATAAAAGAGCATGTAATTTTCTGTGCAATGCAAAAAAACTTCCCATGAAGTTTTTTTTTTAATTATGAACATCTATAGCTAGAAAATACCTTAAAACATCCAAATTGACCTATTTAATCCACTGTGTTCAAGACAACTTTATTCTTTTTTAAACTATTTTATGTATTTTGTACAGGGTCTTGCTACATAGCTGAGACTTACAGTGATCCTCCCGTTTTCAGCCTCCCCAGCACTTGGATTACAAGTGTGTACCACCACACCAGGTCTCAATAGCCAGCTTGGTATGCAGTGCCCAGGATCAAACCCTGGTCCCTGGGCTTGCCTAAGCAGGCACTTAGTCCACTGAGCTATCTTGCCGGTCGAACAACTTTAATTACAAGAGAACTACTTTCATCAGTCTTCATGGTTTAAGTCAATCAAATGCTCCTACCTTGACATTCTGATCTCTTATCTGAGCTTTCAGAGGTAAGAATCTACTGTTGCCATTTTAGTATCTAGCAGGATTAATGGGATCTCTAACAGATATCTTAACTTTCCACAGTCGTAACGGAGTTCGTGACATACCATGTTAAGCATAAAATCATCTCATTTTTCCCTTCTCAGATAATAGCACAAGCATTGATCAGACTGTTTACATAACAAAATCATATAAGTTCTCCCTAATCGCTCTTTCCCACAGCTCTGTCTAATCCATTATCCCTCACAATATGTAATACTTCCACTCATCCTTTACTCCATTGTATTTTCTTTGAATTATTGCAGCAACCCCGCAAGTGGTATCTCTCTTCCTCTACCACTGCTTAATCCACTCTTTCCCAAGCCACCATTATTAATTTGATCTTTTGCCTACAATGTAAAGGAAATCATGTCTGTCAAAATATAACTAAACTTCGCCAGTGCTCTTAAAGTCTCTTGAAATAAAAAGCTGCAAAACCTCCATGTGGTGACACCTCAGCACACATTTCCATCTGATATCGGAAGCTTTCCTTCACTCGCTCTCTGCTTTCAGCTGGAATCCCCCAGCCACACTTGGTCTGTCTACTCCTCCTTCACATCTCAACCCAGACGGTGCTCTGACCAACGAAGAGTTCTCCTCCTTACCGGTCACTGCTGGACCCTCTTCTGTGAGTCTCTTTCACCTCCCTTCTTAACTTCACTTACGCACAGCACTCGTCACTATCTAAAAATGTTTTGCTTATTTGCACAGACGTTTTCCTCTCCACCAACCACCAGACGACCAGAATACATGTCCTAGCACAGCCTCCCTGCATCTCTTTGCAGGCCCGAGGACTGACTGCAGAGCCCAGGCTCTGAGCTGCATTCCCAGCCCGTTGTTCCTCCTTTCTCTCTGGAGATAGACTCTTGCTCTGTTGTCCAGGAAAGGACTCTAACATGTGATCCTCCCAGCTCAGCCTTGAGAGCACTGGAATTGTAGCTGTGCACCACTGTGCCTCGTTTCTTGTAACTTTTACACCTTCAATGTCCAACAAAGCATAATAAGCTCTAAGCAGATTTTATTTGAATGTAGGAACAAACAAAAATGAATCATCATGAGTTATATTACAAAAACCTGTGAAATACTTTTTATTATTCTCAGTTGTTGGGGAACATACATAACATTTCAAATATCTTTGGAACACTCTCAGTCAAATCCACACTCTAATACTTTTTCTACTTTGTAAAAACATACCATATAGACGAGAGAGGAAAGCATGGTAACTTAGAAATATCTACTTTGCATTCACATAACCTAATAATCAATACAAAGAAAAACATTCAAAAAATTTCTTATTTCATGAGACTATGCATTCTAAAATTCACATAATAGAAGAATAATTTGTATTCTGAGGATCAAATGGAAATATTTCCAACCTCTCAGGCAAGCCATCTTGTTTTTCAAGAGGTTGCAGATAAAACAATCACCAATACCTATAAACTGTTACTGCTTTGAAGATGAATTCTAATTCACTTGCGAATTCTATGATCAATCCTTATGATTGGCATTAATCTTTTATTTGAAATTTACTATTGCCACTATCACTTGAAGTGCAATATAAACTTTGAGCAAGAGAAATTTCGTGTAGATCCATATACACATATATGGATGTAAAACATAAACATGTGTGCATTTATGCATATTTCCAACAGAACTAATGAATAAGAAGGGCAATCATTAAGTTCTGCCATTCCATGTGGAGTATCTGAGGCAATCTGTGAAGCTGTGAGTTCCATGAGGCTCTACCGCTATGGCACTTTTAGTGGTAGCTCCCTTGGCTTCTCCCTAGTGTGGCTTTGCTCCCTCCTCACAGCTTTTCTCAGACAATCCATGTTTCTGGCTTTTCCAAATTTCTGTGGTTTCCACTGCACGTTAGGCTTCTCACTCTCTGCTCCACACACTGCCGTCTCAGAGGCACCCTACCTGGCCTCCCCAGCCTTCTATATTCTAAGGAGAAGCCTTCATAACCTTAGAACTTTTGCATTTTACCTGCGCCTAAAACCAACACAATATGGATGATGGCATGGGCTGCTGTGAGCTGGAGCAGAAGCCAGGCTTTCTTCTCTCTTGGCTATAGGGGTCAAGTGCCTGGATTTCCAATCACTCTGAATCTGACTCTTAGGAGCAAATTCCCTATGCCACTGACACTTTGGAACCTGGTGTGGCTGCCACTACAATTCTGGGACGTGGTACTCTGTGGCTTTCTCCTCAAAGTCCCTCATTCCTTAAGTTCTGAGGCTGCAAAAAGGGGAGATCGCCAGCTCCCTGTGATACTCTCAGACTATCTTTTCCATTCTCTACTTCCTTCTTGGCAATGGAGATCCTCTCAGCTCTATCTTTGCCATTCTCAGCCTTATCGATGATTCTTTTCTGGACAAACCCACAGCATTTTCAATCATCCTGCTAGGTGCTTTGCTTTTGACTATAAACACAAATCTGACTAAAAGCCCTCAACAATACCCATACCACTGCTTCAACATTTGACTGCCCTGAAATTTCTTTTATGAGAGTAATCAGTCTGTTGTGCTTAATCTCAGTCTCGGGCAAAGTCTCTGGACACAAGCAAAATGGAGACAAACTTCCTGTCAAGCCAAATCATTCCGAGTCAAACAACCAATGCAGTACTTCTTCCCAGCAAAAACATCCCCAGCCTGATCTTTGCAGCAAGATTTCTATTGGCCTTTTGATCTTCTGAGCCCTGACCAGAACCTCCCATACAGAACAGCTAAAAGTGTGCCAGGTCTTTTGTTGTAGACAGCATCTCTGAACCCTTCCTGTCTCTTTTTATAAGCCATTCCTAAAGGCCTTTGAACCACATAGTCAGGTAATCACAGCAAGGACCCCACTTCTCTGCTACCAAATTGACTGAGTTAGTTTTCTCTTGTTGCTGGAAGACAACAGAAATTCAGGAAGGAACGTTTATTTAGCTCACAGTTAGTGGAGATTTCAATCCATATGTGGCTGGCTCCAAGGCAGAGTGGCACATAGCAAAGGGCAGGGGATAACGGCAGTGGAAGACATCAAAGGGCAAAGAGGAGCAGCAGCTGTAGCAGCTAGAGAGCCCCTGTTCTGTCCTTCCATGTGTATGCAGGTCACCCACCCCAGAGCCGGGATAGTACTCACACCCATAATCCCAACAGCACTCACACTCATAATCCCAGTGCGGGATCAAGAATTAATCACAAACTCTAGAAGCTTCCCCAGTGACTGCTTGAGGCTTCTGGAGAACTAGACTCAAACCATAAACACCAGCCAACCTTACTAGATGCTCCAATGGACAGAATTATTTCATTAGCTTTGATATTGAATGGTGTCCAGAATAACTTCCCTGTTCTCGTGAAGTGATACAAGAAGTAAGACAGGGACAGTGAATACTGCTGGCTTAAAGAGCATTTGATACCATATATTCTCATGAATAACTAACTATAAGGTGATTTTGTGAAAACAGATCTCTTCAGTTAACCAAATTATAAATAATAATAACTAATCTAAATATGTTCTCTAATAATTACTTTAAATATTAAATATGAATGAATTATGTTTTCTCAGGAATCACCTTTAATACCATTTTTGTGCATTTATCATAATTCTAAATCTCTGTGTACTACTTGTGGAGATTAGGACAAATTACTTTCATTTATGAGAAAGAAGTTCATTTAAGAGCCTACAGACAAACATCACAGTCAGTCTGAAGCCTTCTAAAGTGAAAATACGTAAGTGCAGATAAAATAAATGCAATTATAGCTTGTTTCTTTTTTTTCAAATAAAAAGCATCCCACTATGACAGAGACCAACTATGGCACGTGTAGTGTGTGGGGGGGGCACTAATCCTCACACCGCTCAGCCTTCCCTCACCTGGGAAGGAGCTGCCACTGCCCGTCCTTACAGAGAACGCCAAGCCCACTACGAATCACCCAGGCATTTCCCCTTCAGGGCATTCATATTAAAAGCACAAGTCTATCCATCCTCCCACGGAAATCACTGGAAATCTTGTTAAGTCCCTGAGGAAATTCATCCAAGTGCTTTTAAAATGAACCCGCAGCAACTGCAGACTCTTACAAAAGATTCAACCTACAAACGCTTAGGCAGCTCTCCTATGACGATGACCAAAGTAAACATGGCATCATCACTTAGACATCAATACGTGATCACACTGCTGCCAGGAAGGTACTAAGCCACATTTTCTTCTCACATATTTAACTATGCTATTTGCATTTTGTAATTTTGGCCAAAAATTACAAAATGAAAGTTTCTAATTTGACATTATCTGAAAACGAAGAATGGAGACACTAATTGATCAAGCTGAATAAGTACAGAAAAAAAAAAAAAAAAAAAACTGTAACTACTTGAAAGAGAACAGCGAAGGGGGCTGGCTGGACACTTGCCCCTTCTAATGTGACTCACGAACCATCTTACCACTGCAAAGGTGATTCTTTAAAAACAACAACAGATGGCTTTCCAACAATCATGACAAAAAGTCAGTATGGACATTTTCAATTACTGTAGCTTTCAAGTCTTCCAAACCAAAAAAATAAAGTCATACTACTTCTCTTCCTGATGCAAGAAATCCAGTCCTATCTCCAACAATTTTGAAAGAAAAAAAAAATCTATCTGTAAAACCATACCATAAAACCATTTGAAACACACACAATAATTTAGTAGCTAAATAAGTACTAAGAACACTACCATTCAGAATTTGTTAGCTTTTTAGTATGTATTCTTGGTTAAAACATCTGGTTAATTATGTTCAAACTGTAAAAGAAATTTTATTATTTTCTAATGACACACACAGATATTTTTATATAGTTTAGACAAAAAAGTATTACTCAGCTTAATCACCTTCCCTTATTCATCAAATCTGTCTCTAAATGACTTGTGATTCTTTCCAAATATAAAATCCACCCTCACAGAAAAAAGAAATTGTGATCATCAAGCATAATCAAAATCATTTTTACTTTCCCTAAGAACAATTTAAAAAGAATTCTTAAAATATGATGAAAAATAACATGGAAACAAAATGTTTCCTACTTTTAGAAGGAAGCTATTATTTAAATTATGAATGGAAGGAAATATTTTCTATGTTATGCCTCATATACCAAACTTGTGAATGTATCTTTATAGACCCCGACATGAATGTCCCTACACATACACGAGTTTGAGAAATAATGCATTCTGGACTTCTTAGAAAGACACAAGAAAGCACAGTGAAGACAATTAACATACTTGACTGCATTAAAAATACTTTATGTTCATAAAAATATGATAAAGGGGTAAAAAAACAAACCACAAACGAAAGAAAATATCTGCAGTGCTTGTAACTGACAAAGCTTAAGCTCCAAAATACATTACTAAAGAACAGAAAAGTGAGCAAAAGACTGCAACAGACTCTTCACAAAGAACATATGCAGCCAACAAACAGAAAAAGTTGCTATATCTCAGTAATCAGGGAAATGGAAGTTTAAATCTTGATGTATTAGCTCAAATATATAAAAATGTCAGTGTTTGTCAACATAAATAATCAGGAGGACAAAGAAGAGTCAAAATATGCAGGCAGTAGTAGCAATCAGATATAATCCGATAAAACCCTTCAGAAAGTAATTTGCTATCACTGAACAAGTGTAAAGATTCACACATAAGATGACCCATGAATTCTACTTCCAGACAGTAGAGAAATTATTGAAATGTTCAGCATGATGTAGAGAGTCACCACTGTCTACAGGCACCACTTCAAAGGTCAGAATAACAAGAAGCAACTCAAGTATCACCAATAGCTAAAAGGATAAATATGTACATGGAGCAATAACACATGCACAGTAAAACAAAACACTGAACGAGAAAATAAAATAGCAGGAAAACATGCAGAATTATTGACTTAAATGAATTTCAAAGATATTCCAAGTTAAACACATACAACATATAGGGGAGAACTTTTTAAAAGCAAACCTTCCGCAGGCTGAGTTCTTATAACCTCATGGGAAATTAGTTCACAGACTCAGAATCTTGGAGCTGGGGGCAGGAACAAAAGAAGATAAGTCATAGTTCAGTCTCAGGGAACTCCTCTTCCACTCACCTAAAAGTTTTCCAGGCAGACACCATTTAACCACTGGGACAATGCCTCCTGACACGGGGACCCTGTCACACGTAAACTACTCTTCTCACTTTGGAGACATTTCAATTAGTAGGAAATTGATTCCCAAGATGATCCAATTTAGATTACTCTACCACTTGCATTATTTTTAGCTAGAAAGATTCATGAAAAATAACCTCCTTTTCATAGGGCCTCGTTTGCAGCACTTAAATACTTTGGACAGCAATTAGGCATCATTTAAGAAAGGTGAAGATTCAACTACCACATGACCCAGAAATTCCACTTCTAGATAACTGCTCTAGCAACACCTAGACAGTGACCCTATCCACTTAAGCTTTCTACCTATACATAAAGCACTGTCCGTTCTTCTAAATATACATGACATTTCCTGCACTTGCTCAAGTACACCAAAAACTACACGGAGGCTTGGCAACCGAAATGAACATTAGACCCCATGTGCCAGCTACCAGTTTCCTCTCTTTGTAACTGAAATGTACTTTGCAATTCACATGCAGTACTTCAAGCATCTCCTTGTCTGTTATAACATTTTGCTGATACATGTGCTGGTTCCTTTTCTTTCTTCTTCTGCAGCACATGAGCTCTGTACCATATATTTTAAAAGCTGGGCCTTGTAGAGGGACTGGAAAACAGTAACACTGAATACACTGCTATTCCAGCTGCTTTTGAGACAGCGTTCGGGTTAATATGACGAAGCCCTAAGGTCAAAGGCTTCACCTGATTGCAGAGAATAAGATGATCTGCTTCTTGTGCTAGATTGATTGAGAACTAATTCATATGAAAATGCATTCAATTCCCTTACTCTCATATAATGGTTCCAATGCCAGCTGACACAGAGACGCTTGTCACTGATTCCATTTTACATGCAGTCCCTGTCTGAATGTCAGCAATCAGAACATCATTTAATTACATAAAACAAGAAATTGTTTGTGGAAGGAATAGAATTTTCAGTGCAAGTCTGCATAGGTTCACTGTAGGTTGCAGCTAGCCTGACTCATGTCCATAGTAAATACTGATAAATAGTGTGGTGACCATGGACAAAACAGGCAGAGGTGCTGCCATCTGGAAACAGAAGCAGTTGACCCTATATCACAGATGAACCTGAAATCTTGATTCAGTAGCAAGGGAAATAGAGGGTGACACCTTAAGAGCTAAGAATCACGTAACAGTTGAGTAGTGCACACAAATGCCACAGGGTCATTTGGGTGTTCAATGGGAAGAATTGTTACTTTTAAAAAACTGCATGAAAAAAAGAAAACCTCAGTCTTATTGGTTATAGACAGAAAAATCAGGCCCCTGAGGAATATGACACAGTTTAGTCCTGGACACAAATTTGTGGAGATCGAGCAAGAATTAAGCCGCATCACAGCCATCTCTTCAATCCAGAAGAAAGCGACTATAAAGAGGAGAGGGCGGTCTACCTGTGGTCTGTGGGAAGGCAAGCAGCAGCTCAGGCGCTCAGTGCACACAGAGAAATGCAGTTACAGGAAGTAGCCTGGATTTTCTTTTCAAATTTTTTGTCCAGGTTTTTTTTTTTTTTTTTTTTTTTTTTTAAGTATAGGGTCTCCAGGGTCTTATGACACAGATGAGACTCATAGCAATCCTCCTGTTTTTAGCCTCCCAAGTGCTAGGATTACAGCTGTGCACCACCACATCCAGTCTCAGTTGCCATCTCAGGACATCCTGAGAATGGGCCCAGCATGCACACTAGGGATGAAATCCTGGCCCCTGAACCTGCCTAAGCAGGTGCTTTAGTCCGCTGAGCTATCTAGCCAGCCCTGTCCAAGTTTTCTTTTCCCTGCAATTAAATCATTTTATTATACTATAATGAAGAGCAGCTACTAGTTTTCATTATCTATCTATCTATCTATCTATCTATCTACCTACCTACCTACCTACCTACCTATCTTTGAAAGTTGGCATTGCCATATCCAAGACTTGCATTTCAAATGTGTCCAATGTCGCCATCTTGCCAAACTCCAGGTATTACTTCCCACATTTATTTACAGATAGACAACAGAATGCCAATTTCTCAAGGTCATTATGAAGTGTAAAAATTTAATAGCTAGAAATTGTTGCAGCAGTACCTGGAATATAAGTATTTGACACAAAATTTTTTTGAAAAATCATTGTTATGAGGCAGGAGGATTGGTGTGAATTCGAGACCAGCCTGGGCCACAAAAGTGAGCCCAAGGCCAGCCTGAACTACATAGCGAGACCCTGTCTCAAAAAGACAAAAAAAAAAAAAAGAAAAATCATTGTCATTTACAAATACCTGATAAAATACTGGTATTTTCATTAAAATATTTAATTTAAAATAACCAGTGGTCAAAATCAATAAACACTTGCTATGCTTTTTAAAGCACAATGAAAGATCACAAGGGTGCTTTAAATCATTATCTCTAAGCAAACAGATTATATTCACAGATATAATGTAGTCATTTTAAATACTAGAACATCAAATTAGATGATCAAAAATATAAAATATTCCCCACTGTAAGTCACAAAATCGGAATTTGTATTATTTTAAGTGAGAGTAAAAGTTCTGCTGTATGACAAAAGAGTGCAAGAGTACTAACAGATATTACATCATAAATAGGGCCCATGTATATTTGTTTAAAAAAGTACACTGTTCAAACAGTCTGGAACCATCACATATATTTCAAAATATAAATAAAATGTGTAAAGAGCATTATGCAACTTTTTAAACCTTGCACTGCTGCCTGAAGAAGCTAATGCCGAACAATTCTGATTAAACTTTAAAACTGAGACTTCTATTAGGCAATTATTATAAGTCTCTGAGAAGGACATAGCTCATTTTGCTTGAAAATACATGGTAATAGGAGCATACTGCTCCCCGATCACTTCCCCTAGTTATCCTCATTAGTGCAGCATTGCTATATGAAAATTCTCCTGTTAAAACCATGAGAAACTCTGGCCTTTTGATATTCAGCAACATTTGGGACACTGTCCAGGTAAAATAAAATCAAGCGCATGGTATGAAAACATTTTATGAAGGATCCTTCATTTAACTTAAGAGAAAGGAATCATAGTACAGATTTTCTTCATAAACTTATGCTGAATGTTTTGTTAGTAAATGTTTGTGAAAGATGCTTTATACCTTATAATAGTTTATACCATAGAACATTATTTGTAAGTATTAACAGGTGAAAAAGAATCTAGGTCAAGAACATTGCTATCTTCACTTTGAGAATATTGAAATTGTTGATAAAACTGAATTATGCACTAAAACATTTGCTCAGTTAAAATAAAAATTTAAATGAAGTTTTTTTTTTAAATTTTAAGTTATTTTGACATAAGGATGAAGGCATATGATAGGCTAAAAGCATATTGAACTGTTCAGAATTACAATTTCAGATCGATTACATGAATTTATAAGATTATGATCATCTTACTGGGTTAGACTACAAGCAATTAAAAGCATCACAGCAAAATGTGTGACTCAGAATATTTATGCATCTAGAACCTGGCTTATTTAAAGAATAATTAAGTGGGCTTTTAGTAGATACCTAAGATGATGCACTATTTCATCAAACTAAGATGAAAAACGATAAAATTTATTGAAATTGGGGTGACGAGAGAGTGAAGAGGACTGAGCACCTGCTTAGATAAGCACAGGTACCAGGGTTCCATGCCCAGCACCACAGGCTGTGCTGGCCCCGCTACTGGGCATGCTGAGCACGCCACCAAGACCAGGGCTGGTGGCGCATGCCTGTGATCCCCGGAGCTGAGGAGGAGGAGACAGCAGAATCACTGTGCGTCTGAGCTTCATAGCGTGACCCTGTACCAAATAATCTAAAAACTTATAAAAGCCGGGCGTGGTGGCTCACGCCTGTAATCCCAGCACTCGGGAGGCTGAGGCAGGAGGATTGGTGTGAATTCGAGACCAGCCTGGGCTACAAAAGTGAGCGCAGGACCAGCCTCAACTGCATAGCGAGACCCTGTCTCAAAAAGACAAAACAAAAAAAAAAAAAAAAAACTTATAGAAATTACCTTGAAGTAATGGGGAGAAATTAGTATATGCTTACCTTCACCTAAAGGAAACAATATGGCCAGTCTTTCGTGAGTATTCCATCCCTATTTTGTAGATAGAAATCTGTGTGGGGTTTTATGTGTGCAAGGAGGAAACAAAATTGTTTTGTTGACTCTTGTACCTCCTTATCATAAGATTCTAGACTTTATATCATAATACTTGAGTGTCATTAAATATAACTCATAGTTCACTTACAGGATTTCAATGAGATGAGTAAACTCAAGAGCCAGCATGCTTTGCAGAGTCATGTTAGTTGAAAGTATGCCCTTTTCACTGTTGATCGGATGAATGAGTAGGGCTTCCCAGGCTGTGTGTGTATGGGTCCCCATTAGACAAGGATGTACTTTCCAGGGCAAGTTTTATACAGCCACTTGGCTAGGCCCAGAGAGCACATATTTGGTCCATTGTTCTGAATATTTCTATAAAGGTATATTTAGATGAGATTAGCATTTAAAAGGGTAGACTTAAGCTCAGTGCCTTCCAATAATGTGGCAAGGTTTTCTCTAGTCAGGTAAAGGCTACCATAGAAAAACAAAACCAAACACTTAACCTCCCACCTAGAAAGAAGGGGCCTGCAGCAGACAGCTTCGGACTGCAGTATGTCGCCAAGTTTTCCATGGGGTCTCCAATCTCCCAGCCTGCCTCAGAGAGACATGCAGCCTACACGACTGTGGGACCCAACTGCCTGAGATAGTCTCTTTCTCCTCGTGCATACACATTCTCTGGAGACTCGACTAATACACTGCTTCATTATTAAGAGCTTGCATTCTAAGTCAACATTGCCTGGGTGAAAATATTCATAGAACTGTGCATTAGTTGGGAACGTGGGAGCCTCAATCTACTCATCCATAAAAAGGAATAATAACTATCAGGCTATATTTCACAGTATTATTTTCAGGGTTAAATAACTTTGATGCATAGGAAATGTTTAGAGGAAGCAAACTCTGTATAATTGATGTTCCTTATGTTTTTATGTTCTCCAGGGTTTTAACACAGCTCCAAAACTTGCACTAACTCTTGAAAACAGGGATGAGACAGATAAACAGAATTTTCAAAAGTTATAAGGTCATTTCAAAATCATATTTTTTGTAAAAAAAAAAATCAAGAGGAGGGACAATTTAACCCATAGGTTTTCAAACTTCAGTTGCTTCAATGGAAAAGCAATGATTAACATTTGAGAACAACTTAAGTAAAAGAAAGCATGCTTTGCTTTATACCACAGCTGTATTCTTAAGCAGATGCCTGCCAATATAAAATCACTGAATAACGCATCACAGGAAGCCATTTGAGAAATGCTTCTAGGTGTGATTTCTGATTCTTGGCAGCTCCTACCGTGGAGCCCCTATGTTTATAGCCTATACATTTTTTAAATTTCTTTTAAGGATATAAAATGGCAATAGGAAAAACAGCATAAGAAACAATACAAAATTCACTAAACAAAGCAACAGAAATTCCACAGTGGTTGCTGTATTGTGTGACATAATCTTCAAATTAGTTGTTTCGGTTCCCAGATATAAATGTGCAGGAGTGGCTTAAAGAAAAAAATATATATATATGGTACCAAAAAAGTAAGAAATTCAAGAGGAAAACATAAGAATAAAAAGAGAAAAGCTTGAAGAACCCATTGCTCTGAGCGCTGGATGTTTCCGCCCATTCTCCTCACGCCCCCTGCTCGCCCTTTGCATGCGCCTTTCCCTGTATGCGCATCCCCTCTGCTTGCAATTCTCTGTCATGTCCACGTGGTTTTGCTTCTTGCTGATTGTATTTAGATTATTCCAGAAAAAAAAAAAAAAAACCTGGATGAATATTTGTAACTTTTGACCTTGATAAAGCCTTAATTTTGTACAAAGTGAAAATCAAAGAAAAATGCTATAGATACTGATACTTAAAAATGGAATACCTAGTATATGAGCAAAAAGACTCTGCAGAGATATAAAAAGCTGAATGACAGATGTAGAGACAGTATTTTTTAAATACTGTCAACTTATTTAATAAAAGTAATAATACTTAATTTTCTGTAGTGCATTATGATTTACACTCAACGTTTATGCAGATAATCCCATTTTAGCTTCTTAACAGTCCCACAAATACCGAAAGCAGAGTTTCCAAATGTCAGCCTTAATGGGAGTGTGGGCTACAGACCCTTCTTTTCGGGTCACCACCTTTGTAAGCAGCATGCCTACAGCATGCCTGGTGTCCCATCAGAAGCCACCAGGGTCTCCCACCCTGAACAACTGTGACCATCCAGAAGATCTCCAGAAATCGTCAGCTGTTCCTGTGGAGCACTAGTTTAGAAACATGGCAGAAATCAGCAGAATCTCCTCTTTTACAAATTAAAAAAGGACCCACGCTCATCAGCAGGCACTGTACTGCTGAACTGCAACCCTGGCCTGACGCTGATTTCATATTTTTAATTTTTGTTTCTCTTTTTTTTTGCAGTACCAGTAAAGAATTTAAGTGATGTTCTCAAATATATTTTTATCTTAGTGACCTACAAGCTTGAAGCTTACAGGACATCATCATGAATATTTTGGGTAAAATACTAATCACACTTATTAATCGTGCTTTTATTCCAACTACTGTGCATCAGAGACATTCCTAATCTCACTTTCTTCTCAGCTTTTTCAGTCCTTTTAGACTTCTTTCTTCCACCAGAGGAAAAGCATGCCATAATAAATTCCAAGTTAGAAATGGGCATTATGAAATCTGTCTAGTCATGAAAATATCACTTACTCCAAGCCTTGGTTATTTTCAAGGCACTTGCTGCCTTTATTTGAGTAACATTTATGAAGCAAGTTACCACCCAGCTAATACACAATATGGCCTCTATGGTACGCCTCCATCACATGCCCATAAGACAACCAAAATATTTTCTATGGACACATCACAGAAAGAGAACTAGTCAAATATAAATAATTTTCTTGCCTACTTTATATAGAATTACATATACTAGCACCAATAGAAACATAACTAAAGAATAAATCTTTTTTAAAATGTTAAAGTTAGAGTTTAAGGCACTTTGATTTACCATTTTGTTTTCCTCACTGGGAATTGAACTCAGGGACCCACACTTGTCAGCAGGCACTGCGCTACTGAGCCACAGCCCTGGCCTGACACGGATTTAATTTTTTTTTAATTTCTCTCTCTCTCTCTCTCTCTGTAGTACAAGGGGGTTGAACTCAGGACCTTGCACTTGCCCGGCAAGCACTTATTCCACTGAGCTGTCTCCCCGGCCTGCATGACAGTGATTTCATCAAAAACACTTCCAATGATCTTGAGCCTCTGAGGAACCTTCACGCACATGCTCAGTGCTTAACAGTGTGCGGTCTTACTCATCATAACACATTATTTCATTTCCCCAAGTCTTAAAAGTATTAGTGGCTCATATCAATATTCTCATCACTAGCACTTTATGCAATTAGCCAAACACTGTATTTAAGTAGCATTCCACCTCAAAGTGCTCCTCAACAAAACAAAGAAAAATGCAATTGTCTCATACAATAAGTTGCCACCTGTGTGCAGGCTGGTAAGAGGGAACGGGAACGCAGGACTGTCAGAGGATCAGGGTTATGACCATACCTTCCATGACATACACCAGCGACCCCACGTCACCCTCCTTGATGATGCAGCTGTCTTTGCCATATTCCACTGGGTACATACAATCCACAATCTCCTGGATCTGGGACAGCTCCAAGTTCTTCATAAAGTCATTGTCAAGGATGGCCTCCTTGATAAGGTCCTTCGACCTACGGCAAGGGAGAAAAGAATCACTGACACATCCGGCAAGCTCTTTCAGAGCTTGTGAGGCTTCACAGAGCGTGCAAAGCCCTGGCATGCTCCAAATATGTTTTCTTGTTAGGAATCCAATAATTTTCTAAAAGACCTGACAACAAAGTACTTCCATGGCAGCGGTAAAAGCACAGAGAAATTTTCCTTTATGCAGAGTACCAATGGATGAATAGATGATCAACCAGCAAAGTTCATGAGCTTTCATTGCTTTAGAAATGCCTTTGGGCCAAAGAGCACAGGAAACCCAAACGGACAGGCATTTCAAGCTGATGTTTGTAATTTGGCTTAGGAATAAGTACAAACAAAATAGAAAATACGTACAGAGCAAACTATTGACTGCTTTATGTGTCATAAAAATGTATTTTAAAATAAATAATTATAGTAAAATAGAAGTTTTAAGTTCTTTTTTTTTTTTTTTTTTGTGTGTGTGTGTGTGTGTGTGTGTGTGTGTGTGGTACTGGGGATTGAACTCAGCACCTTGCACTTGCCAGGCAGGCGCTTATTCTAGTGAGCTACCTCCCCAGTCCTAAACTTACTCTTCACAGGCATCTTTCCCTAAGCTTTGTGCTCTACACAAGCAGGAATCATGTTCAATTTGTTCACCTTTTTGCCCAGTTTACACTGTAATACCATTCATAGGATTGGAGCTCAAGAAATAGTTTGGGGATGGGGAGATAGCTCCATGGCACAAGTGCCTGCTGGGCAAGTGCAAGGTCATGAGTTTGAACCCCTGTCCGGCCAAAGAAAAAGAAATAGTTTGGATATAAGACGACAGAACTTGGTTTTCTAATTAGTCGGTTGAAACAAATGTGATGGTTTTTCATCTACATTTCATGCCTCTTTAGAGAGTATTTTCTCAAGTATCTTAATTTGAGACAACCCCCCAGATAAAAACGTTTTGGATAAGATGTTTGAAATGCAACATAATTTAGATATAAGATTAACTGTTGGCAGTCAAGAGGAAGGACATATATGAACTCTGTAATTGGAATCTGATGGGTAGCAGGAAAGCTTTTCAGAACTTAAAACATGCTGATAATTTCATTTGCTGGAATAAGAAGTCATACACTGCTTGGTAAGTTCATAACAATAAAAGTAGGAGCGATATTAAGAAATAGTTCCTTCAAGAGGAACACAAAGTACCATCAGAGAAGTCTGAAACCAAATACGGTGGAAATGAAGACCTTAGTAAAACAGAGAGGCAACACGTTTGGAATTCCATATTAAAAGCCTTAATTTGGAAAAT